>QXTE01000151.1:3676406-3733804 GCA_003942145.1 Platysternon megacephalum | reverse complement strand
GGGGGGGGGGGAGGAGAGCAAAGGTGTTGTTGGTGGGCACGCGCCGTAGCTTCCTGGAATACCAGGGAATTTGGAGGGGGGTGCTGGAAAAGGAAGTCCATACCTTTGGCCGGCACGAAATAGCAGCGTTCAGCTTGCTTTGGAGTAGACATACAGGAAGCCGGTGTGTGCCAGACTGTTTGTGCAGGTTGAAGGATGGCATTAGGGCAGTACGAGCCGGGCTTGGAGGCTGCAGAATATCCAGGAACTGGTCTTGAGGATCCTGGACGTCCTCCACAGGAAGTCTGAAGGCAGTGGCCATACGATGAAGGAGGGCTTGATACTGAGCATGATCATCTGGAGGCGAGAGAGGGGGAGGGATGAGCGTGTCATCAGGAGAGGAGATGACGCCAGTGGGGACTGGTGGAGCCAACTAGTCCAGCAGTGCCAGTGGATCCGGCGGAACGGGGGTATCCAAAGGGGCATCATAGGCGGTAGTAGCAGATGGAGAGTGGTGGCGGTGCATATAATGCCACTACGGGTCCCAAGCTGCTCAATAGGGCCAAGCATAAGGGTTGCTCGGAACTGGGGGTCCCCTCGGGTAGGTGAACTACAGATCGGCAAAGTGTCCGTAAGTTGGTGGGTAGGGCTGCCCTTTGGGATCTGGGCTGTACGAACAGGCTGGTGAGAAGGCAGGATCTGCCTCGGAGGATCAGTCCGATTCTGAAGAAGGATCCGGCAGAGCCATCGTAACTGACGGGACCATCAGAGCAGCGGGAAGCAATGGAGGGCGGTCCATCAATAGGAGAGGATCCTCAAGTAGGAATGGAGGACCGTGGGTGGTCGGCAGTGCGGGTTGTGGTGGAGAGCCAGCAAATGGCAGCATCAGCTCAGTCGTAGGAGTCAAGGGAGACAGGCACCCTGGGGTGCGTGGGACCAGGCAGGAGATACTGGATGGTCCCAGCAGACTGGATGGCGGTGGAGGCAAAGGCTGCGGGGTTAGTACCAGGGCCAAGGTCGTCCTCGTTGGAGCACGGCGTTGGGATTTATGCTCAGAATGATACTTCTTCAAAGGGGGAGCCTCATCTTTGGTGTGTGACTTCTCACCCGACCTGCCACGGCTTAGGGAGGAAACACTACGCTTGTGCCCATGCGTGTGCTTAGTTGGATGCGGCAGTGCCACTGGTGCTGGGCAAGACAGATCGGGAGTAGGGCTGGCCGCTGGTGCAGAGCGGCCGTCCAACGGATCCGCCGGTGCTGGTTTCTGTGGTGCATGAGGGCACACAGCTCCACCATCAGGAACTTACGGAGGCAAAGCCAACAAGCTTACTGAGTTCGGGGTGGGAAGGAGCAGCAGACAGAGCAGCGTGCAGCGATGTGAGCTTTGCCGAGACAGTATAGGCACCGTTGATGTTCTTTGCTCACCGAGAATGAGCGAGGGCAGAAAGCACCATACTCAAACCCTGCTTGTCTGGGCATAGTGCCCTGGCCAGGAAGAGAGTCCCACCAAGGGAAAAGTCTTGGATTTTTATTCCTAACAACTGACTACTAACAACTAAGGGACAGGAAAAACGAGGATGGACAACTACTCTATGAATAACTATATACAGCAAGAACTAGAGAACTCGAAACAAGCTTACGATCGCAGAGGAATGGGGGTTCTGACTCTGGCCATGCGGCGGTAAGAGGGTACTGGAGCGGCATCGACCCGCACAGCTTCTTAAAGCCTCGGACGCACCACGTGGTTGACGCACATTCGGGGACAGACACTACTATGAACAGTTCCAGCTCCAGCACATGGCACGTATATGCACCCGCGACTGGAATCCACACAGGGACCATCACTCAAAGAAGAATAGATGTTTCAGAATAAGATGCGACCCCTCTCCCCGCACACACATAATATAGTCAGTCAGAGCCCTGCTGCACTAGATCCAAATCACCCTAACTTTTAGCCCAGAAAATTATGACCATTTTAAAATCCATCCCCATCCACGTGGCCCCATGTTAGAGGGAGTGAAGAGGTGAAGCAACTCATTTGTTTCACTAAGTGAATGACCCTTTGCTTAGGTCAGGGTCTTCACCATGAGCCTCAGGGAGACACCACACATCAGCTGGCAGTTTGTTCTGCCATGTGGGGTTTTAGATATGCTGGCTTCTCATACCTATCCCTCACCCTCCCAGATATGCCCAGCTATCTGTTCAGCATGGCATTTCAAGAATGCTCAATGCTGAATGTCCCACCAGCAGCAGGTGCAGAGCTGGGAAGCAGCAGAGACAAAAGAGATGCAAATATTTATCTCTGTGGACTCTCTGCTGTGATGTCCTCTGGAGCAGGTTAGAGCCCGGTGCTGTTATTAAACTCATATTGCAGGATGAAAGCTGAGCTGCAGAAAGGCAGAACTGACCTCTGTTATGATGGCTTTTTGCTCCTTGACTCTCCTGGCCTCCTCAGGATATTGTTCCAGGCTGAAGACTTTGGAAAGGGGCAGGGGTTTTCCACTGCGGCACAGAATGGCTTGGCATGTGCCCACATTGGCCAATGTCAGAGTGAAGCTGCCAGCCAGGTCGGTAGCATCATGTCGAATATAGCAGAGGACAGCAGAGGAGCCTAGCTTCTGGCCAGCCATCCCCAGCTTCCTATTGGAAGGAAGAGACAATATGAAAAGAACACAGCTTCCAATGACCGGTACTTAACAAACAGGCCCTTGCCTCTCCTTCATACACAGAGTGCTAGGTATCAGAGTGATGCATATACCCATCACCCCAAGACCTACCCATTGGGAAGGATGCAGCTGAACACCCTGCAGAGACCATCCACACTCGCCTGCATCAACAAGTGAGATTCCCTCTCTCCCATCGATGCGAGATGGCCCCCTCTCCCTCAACAAACCAGCCACCCACTTGAGCCTCCTCCTCACATTTCTCACCCATTTCTCAAACTACAGGAACAAACAAATCCTTGCTCACAGGTGCAGCCTCCCTACCCTGCACTGGGAGAGGATCTCTCCTGTGCCCTTCTCACATCTCCATGCATCAGTCTGACCAGTTTTAACAGGTGCCCCCAGCACCTGCTGGCCTACCTGTGGGAGACCAGGAAGGTGTTAGACATGAACACAGAGTCTATGTTCGACTGCTGCACCTCCTCCAGTAGCACGTCTGCCATAGTGCATTGCAGGAGACGGGGCAGCTCCTCATTCTTGTCACCGTCGAACATGCCGTACACAGCTTCCAGACTGTCTGCAAAGCTCCCCAGGGCCAGGGCCGACACACAGAGCCTATAGGGGGAGGGTAAAAGCAACTTGAATCTATTTGAGGTATTTATATGGCCTCATGACCATAGTATCTGAGTGACTAACAATCTCCAAAATATTTCTCCTCACATACCCCTGTGAAGTAGGGCAGTGCTATTATCTCATTGTACATATTGGGAACTGAGGCAAAGAGAGGCTAAGTGACCTACCCAAGGTCACATACAAAGTGTGCAATGGAACTGGGACATAAATTCAAGTTTCTCAAGTCCAAGGCTAGTGCCCGGACCAATGGGGCCATCTTTTCTCGCCAGCACAGGGGGAACATGCAGGGCCTGCATGGGGAGTGAAGAGGTAGTTCTACCTAGTGGTTTCTGTGTGCATGCGCACACACAAGCGCACGCGCACACACACACAGCAAAGGCAGCTCTACCCAGGGATGGGGGGCAGAGACCCTCAGTGTCCCAGAGCATGTGGACTTTAGTCAAGGAAGGGAGTGGGGAAGGGAGGCCCCAGTTGCCAGGAGAAGGCAAATGATCCAGGAAGCCACAGAAGGCTGGCTAGCTCCTGGGGACAGCAGGGTTTGATTGGTGGCTGGATGGTCATTCAGCAATGTATGCTGCCCCTTGCCCCAGAACAGAGTGGGTGTCTCAGGATCCATGTGTGAGCCCCACATCAGGCAATAATACTCACTTATTCCTCTGGCCAGCCATTTCGGCTAACCCATGATTCCAGAGCGTAGAGGAGAGTGCTGAGTCTGCCGTGAAGGAGGGCTTGGCATCAATCTTCAGGGTGGCAATGTGACTGCAGAGAGAGCACCACAAAGGTCATTCTGCTCCCACAGACTGCACAACAGCCTGGGGCATCTCCATATAAGCATTAGGGTTAAAAGCCAGTTCACCCTACCTATCTAGAGTTCCTAGAAAGCAGCCCCTTGGAAGAAGCTGAGACCAGGAAAGGAGATTAAGGACGAAACCTTCCATGGGCTGTTATGTATCTACAAGGTGTCAACCAAGAGATTCTTTGCCTGACCGTTCTATGCTGGTGTAGAGCCAGCATCTGCATTTTGACTGCTGCAAGACAGACAGCATTAGTCAGTCATGGATGAATGATTGTGGGAAGGGGATGTCAACGACTTTTGTTGTGCTCAGTGACCCAGTCAACACATTACTTCAGGGGTCGGCAACCTTTCAGAAGTGGTGTGCCGAGTCTTCATTTATTCACTCTAATTTAAGGTTTCACGTGCCAGTAATACATGTTAACGTTTTTAGAAGGTCTCTTTCTGTAAGTCTATAATGTATAACTAAACTATTGTTGTCTGTAAAGAAAAGAAGGTTTTTAAAATGTTTAGAAGCTTCATTTAACATTCAATTAAATTGCAGAGCCCCCCCGGACCGGTGGCCAGGACCCGGGCAGTGTGAGTGCCACTGAAAATCAGCTCGCGTGCCGCCTTTGGCACGAGTGCCATAGGTTGCCTACCCCTGCATTACTTCCACCTCTGGTACATGCTTCACAGATAAAAATGTACACCTTATTTGCAGTCTGAATTTGTCTAGCCTCAACTTTCAATCATTGGATCTTGTTATATACACCTCTACCCCGATATAACGCTGTCCTGGGGAGCCAAAAAATCTTACCGCGTTATAGGTGAAACCGCGTTATATCAAACTTACTTTGATCTGCTGGAGCGCGCAGCCCCGCCCCCCCAGAGCACTGCTTTACCGCGTTATATGCAAATTCGTGTTATATCGGGTCACGTTATATCGGGGTAGAGGTGTATTTGTCTACTAGACTGAAGAGCTCATTATCAAATTTGTGTTCCTTGTGTAGGTACTTAGAGACTGATCAAATCACCCTTAACCTTCTCTTTGTTAAGCTAAATAGATTGAGCTCCTTGAGTCTCTCTCTATAAGGTATGTTATCTAATCCTTTAATCATCTCATGGCTCTTCTCTGAACCCTCTCTAATTTATCAACATCCTTCTTCAGTTGTGGACACCAAGAACTGGACACTATTGCCGAAGAGGTCGCATCAGTGCAAAATACAGAGGTAAAACAACTTCCCTACTCCTACTTGAGGTTCTTGTTTATAGAACTAAGGATCGCATTAGCCCTTTTTGGCCACAATCGCATTGGGAACTCATGTTCAGCTACTTATCTACCATGATCCTTCAAGTCTTTTTCAGAGTCATGGCTTCCCAGGATAGAGTTCCCCATCTTGCATGGATGGCCTGCATTCTGTGTTCCTAGACATATTACTTTACATTTGTCTGTATTAAAATGCATCTTGTGTGCTTATGCCCAGCTTGATAAGCCCTTCCCAGAGAGCTTCTTGCTTCATTGGCCTGGCAGCCCCACAACTCACCTGAAGATGTCCAGGGTCTTGTGTTCTAGCACCAGGTTCGTGTTTCCAGTCAGGTCCAGCTCCTGCAAGGTAGCTGGCAGCACCTCAGGTATCATGATTTCTGTTAGTTCATTGCAGCTCAAGTCTACAAACTGCAGAACAGAGAAAACATAACAGAGAGGGATCCCTTCCTGCAACCCCCCAAGGGCTCCGTCAATAATTTCCCCTCCATACCTCTTTTCACCCCCATCGCTACATTCCCCACCCCATTTTGGATCTCTCTCCAACCCCCAGAGGCCCTGCTGCTATATCCTCAACTCCATATTATAAGGGGAGTGTAATATCTTCAGGGAGACAGCCTCTCTCAGTTCTGGGTCACAGATCACTAGTTATTTGCCTTAGTGGCTTCTAAGTCTCTTTTCCACTGGTAGGTCAGGCCTGTCAGTTCCATTTTCATGACACATTTCTGGGATCTAATTGGCAGTGGGGTGGGAAATGTAGTGATGGAACCCACCACCAAGTGCAGATCAGCAATGGGATGGAGTTGGAAATATACAGGCCAGTAAGCCTCACTTCAGTACCGGGCAAATTGGTTGAAACTATCGTAAAGAACAAAATTGTCAGACACATAGATGAACATAATTTGTTGGGAAATAGTCAACAAGGTTTTTGTAAAGGGAAATCATGCCTCACCAATCTACTAGAATTCGTTGAGGGAGTCAACAAGCATGTGGACAAAGGAGATCCAGTGGATATAGTGTATTTAGATTTTCAGAAAGCCTTTGACAAGATCCCTCACCAAAGACTCTTAAGCAAAGTTAGCTGTCATGGGATAAGAGGGAAGGTTCTCTCATGGATTGGTAACTGGTTAAAAGATAGGAAACAAAGGGTAGGAATAAATGCTCAGTTTTCAGAATGGAGAGAGGTAAATAGTGGTGTCCCCCAGGGATCTGTACTGGGCCCAGTCCTATTTAATATATTCATAAACGATCTGGAAAAAGGGGTAAACAGAGAGGTGGCAAAATGTGCAGATGATACAAAACTACTCAAGATAGTTAAGTCCCAGGCAGACTGCGAAGAGCTACAAAAGGATCTCACAAAACTGGGTGATTGGGCAAGAAAATGGCAGATGAAATTTAATGTTGATAAATGGAAAGTAATGCACATTGGAAAACATAATCCTAACTATACATATACAATTATAGGGTCTAAATTAGCTGTTACCACTCAAGAAAGAGATCTTGGAGTCATTGTGGATAGTTCTCTGAAATCATCCACTCAATGTGCAGCGGCAGTCAAAAAAGCGAACAGAATGTTGGGAATCATCAAGAAAGGGATAGATAATAAGACAGAAAATATCATATTGCCTCTATATAAATCCATGGTACGCCCGCATCTTGAATACTGTGTGCAGATGTGGTCGCCTCATCTCAAAAAAGTTATATTGGAATTGGAAAAGATTCAGAAAAGTGCAACAAAAATTATTAGGGGTATGGAACGGCTTCCATATGAGGAGAGATTAATAAGACTGGGACTTTTCAGCTTGGAAAAGAGGCGACTAAGGGGAGATATGATAGAGGTCTATAAAATCATGAGTGGTATAGAGAAAATAAATAAGGAAGTGTTATTTACTCCTTCTCATAATACAAGAACAAGAGGCCACCAAATAAAATTAATAGATAGCAGGTTTAAAACAAACACAAGAAAGTATTTTTTCACGCAACGCACTGTCAACCTGTGTAACTCCTTGTCAGAGGGTGTTGTGAAGGCCAATACTATAACAGGGTTCAAAAGGGAGCTAGATAGATTCATGGAAGATAGGTCCATCAATGGCTATTACACAGGATGGGCAGGAATGTTGTCCCTAGCCTCTGTTTACCAGAAGCTGGGATTGGGTGACAGGGCATGGATCACTTGATGATAACCTGTCTGTTCGTTCCCTTTGGGGCACCTGCCATTGGCCACTGTCAGAGGACAGGATACTGGGCTTGATGGACCTGTGGTCTGACCCAGTATGGCCGTTCTTATGTAGTGACAGAGCTCTCAGGAGTTGGGGGGAGATCCTAAATGGGGTGGAGAATGTAGTAACAGGGCCCCACAGGGATGGTGGTCAGAGGTGGTGGGAAATGTAGTGATTGGGCCTCATTCAGATATCTGCAGGACACTCTCAGCTGGACTTGGGTGTTCAGTTCTGCTCCTCATGTCTCATAAATGATAGAAATGGACAATGAATATGAAGGAGGGAATGAAAAGTCTGTGACTTTAATTTAGAGAGGAGACAAACAAGAAGGAACAGAACAGATACAGGATGCACATATTATACCCTCTATGGGACCTGCATCTCTAATGCTGGAGCCTGCAGTTCCTCTCCCAGGAATTCCACTGTTATCCCTCCACCCCAACTACTTCCTGAAGCCTTTCACCCTTCAGGGGTACCTGAATACGAGGTAGGTGCAGGATCTCTGGGAAGATACTGATCTCATTTGAGTGTGCAATAAGTGTGTGCAGCTGCTTGCAGTTTGCGATCGTTGTAGGAATCGTCTTCAGCTTGTTGCCACTCAGGTTCAGCTCTTCCAGTTGCTCCAGTTTGCTCAGTTTGCTGAAGGGGAAATCCAAAGTAGCACATCTCATGAGCCAGAACCTGCCACCGTCAGAATTCATAGGCACAGGACCCAAAGGGTTAATCTGCTCCCTGGGCAGGAGAAACTAGAGAAGCAGCTGAAGGAAAGGTTCAGCTGCTTACTAGCTGTGTTTCTGATTTATGGATAGGAGACAGCCAGCAAGTCCAAGGAGACATGGCAGCGAGAATAGGGACTGTCAGGCCAGGATTTGCCCAGTGGTCTGATTCCTTTGCTCCTGGCTCCTACATGCATGAAAGCAGAAGAGAAACTCATCACAGGCAACTTGGCAGGACCAGTGAACTTGCACCCATGAGTTTCCAGGGACTTGACTGAGAAGCTCTGTGGGTCACTAGTGTAGATATTTAACAAATCTTGGAATGCTGGGAAGTCCCAGATGACTGGAAACAAGCTAATGTTTTATTTAATAAGGATAAATGGCATGACCCATGAAACAATAGCTTAATTAGCTTGACACTGACCCTAGGCAAAATCATGGAAAGGCCAATATAGGATACAATCAATAAAGAATTAAATGATAGTAGCATAAGTAATGCCAATCGACATGGTTTTATGGAAATAGGTCTTGTCAATCTAGATACAGTTTTTTTATGACATTACAAGTTTGGATAACATAGATAAATGTGTTGACATAATATACTTAGACTTCTGTAAGACATTGTATACAACACATACATTAACAGATTAATTGCATTAAAAATTGTCTAACTGATAAATCACCAAAAATAAATCTAAATGGGGAATCATCAACCAATAGGGGCTTTTCTAGTTGGGTCCTGCAGGGTCTGTTGATGGCCCAATGCTATTCAATACCGTTATCAATGATCTGGAAGAAAATAAAGACTCACTTATAGTAGAGTTTGCAGATGATACAAAATTGGTGGAGTAGTAAATAGTAATAAGGACGAGTCAGTTCTAGAGATCGATCTGGATCACTTGGTACACTGGGCTTATTGAAGTGCATGTTGTTCAAATACAACAAATGCAAGGTCATACACCAACAAAGAACACGAGTCACACTTACAGGATGGGGAACTGTTTTCTGGAAAGTAGTGTAACTGAAAAGGATTTAAGGGTCATGGTAGATAACCACCTGAACAGGAGGTGCCAATTCCAATGCTGTGGGTAAGAGGGGCAACTTGATCCTTGGCTGTATAAGCAGGGAATATCAAGAAGAAGTAGGGAGGTAGTATCCCCTCTGCTTACAGCACTAGTGAGACCATTATTGGGATAGTGTGTCCAGTTCTAATGTTCACACTTCAAAAAGGATATTCAAAAACTGGAAAGGGTTCAGAGAAGAGTCAAACAAATGATCTGAGGTCAATCTATTTAGTTTATTGAATAGGAGGTTAAGAAGTGATTTGATCACTGTCTAGAAGTACTTACAGGGGGTAAGATTTCTGATGCTATATGGCTCTTTAACAGACAAAGGCATTATGAAATCCAGTGGCTGGAAGTTAACTCTAAACAGACTCAGACTTGATATAAGGCACCTTTTTTTTTTTTTTTTAAGTGAGGGTCATTAACCATTGAAACAACTTACCAAAGGATGTGGTTGATTCTCAGTCACCTGAAGTCTTTAAATCAAAAGTGGGTACCTTTCTAAGAGAGATGCTCTAGCTCAACCACAAATTATGAACGTAATGTAGGAATCAACAGATAAAATTATATGGCCTGAGGTATGTAGGATGTCAGACTAAATTATCAGAACGGCCTTCCGGCCTGAAAATCTATGACTGTATGAACAGTATGATTCAACAGCCTTCACATCAACAGCTGCTGTAAAGTGCATTGCCCACTGCTATTAGCAATGCAGCCCCCCCAGGCTCAGGCAGCCATACACCCCCACCTCCACCACAATCAGCACGCACTAGGAGTACAGGAACCACAGCAGCCAGCACTATCCTGAGAGATACTGATGGATGCTTGGGAGGAAGTGAATCTTGAGTCACATATCAGAGGCATAGCATCTCACCATGACATTGATAAGCTCCTACCAGTTCCCAATGACAGAAGGAAACCCACTCTAAAACAGCTGAGTTGACTGATTCTAGCCCTGTTAGCTGAGCATTACCTTTCCCCGCCTTTTGTGTACATTTACCTTGCAGGGAAGGTTTGCAGTTGGTTGTTTGCCAGGTGCAGGACCCGTAAGTTTGGGTGTCCCACCAAGTCAGGGATGCACTGATCTGTGAGGTTATTATTGGTCAAGTAAAGTAGCTGCAGCATGCTGAGACTCTCTTCCCCAGGGCAAACAGATGGCAAGGACTCCAGGCTGTTGGCAGATACATTCAGGTACCTGAGACTAACAACAACGGATTAAGAGACATTAGGTTCCATCCCATCCAAACCACTTCACCAGATACAACAGTGACAGAAGCCATATGAGAACCTGGACAGATAGCTAGGGCCGCATTATCATAACAGAGGTCATACCAGACGATTATAATGGTCTCTTCTGGCCTTAAAAATCTATGAATCTAAAAATGACTAGCTATATAGCACTGGAGATGCACATAGTGCTTTGCAACAAAAAGGGAGTCCCTGCCCTGAAGAGTTTGCAAGCTAAGTTGAGAGATAACACAGGGAATGGGTAGAAAAATGCTGAGTGCAGGAGGCTCTCACAGTCACTTGGGAGTATAAAGCTTGTGTTTTACTGTATTTAGGATTATTCCATTCCGGTGAGTATCTCTTCTCTGCCCTTAACACCTTATACTGCATCTATTACAGTGGTATCCAAGTGCCTGTCTGCTTTCTCCTTTGTACCTCAAAAACTTATATACTGGTGTCAAAGAATGAAAACTCCTCAGGGCAGGAATTTTGTGTTCCTATGTGCATATGAATCGTGGTAGAGAAACAACAACTACAGGCAACTTCCTTGGTGGGCCAGTGGGGCCACCTTTCCTGCTATTATACAGAAACCCGATTCCCTCAGCAGCCAGCTGGGTGATTTCTCCCCTTGGCATCTGGATTACTTCCTCATAAAACACAAATCTGTCCTATTACCTCTTACTCAACAGGCAATTAAGCCCCAGAACCTGGCACAGTCAGTCACGCAAGCAGCACCATAACCGTTTACAGCTCCAAAGGTGAGACAGCCAGAGGAAACTGATCTTTCACCAGAGTTAGGTAAAAGATTCCATCCTAATAAAATGTGTTCTGCTGCCACTTACTTCAGAGCCTTGAAGAAGAACATCTCCGGGAGTTTAGTGATCAGGTTATGCTGGAGGTCCAGCACCTCCAGGGGAATGTGTTCCAGCAGAGGTGGAAGGCTCTGCACGTGGTTGTGCCCCACCATCAACTTCCGAAGACTCAAACTACTCAGGGTCCTAGGAGGACAGAGAGCTTATTGAATTAGTTTGGCTCACCCTTCTTTCAGAGCCCCACAGCAGAAAGATCCTGGTCTTTAATCCTGTTATTAAACAAAATTAGGGCTGAAGAACATTACATTGCCTGGGTCAGTGAATTTTAAACAATGCAAAGAGTGAGAGACGTGTGATCAGGCAAGCCCCTACCTTTGTGTACACACATGTCTGAGTGCCCCTGCAGTTCTATCCAAGCTACTGTACACGTATCTGGAGATCACTGATTTGTGCTGTAAGCATGTGTATATAGATACACTGTTGAGCATACTTCACAGTATAGGATGAAGGAGGAATGGAACAGCAAAGGATGGACTAGAATTTAGTGACTTCCTCCTTCTGACAGAAGAGACTATTCTCAATGCTGACTAAGGGATTCTGGGCTCGAACTGCGCTGGATCAACAACCCAGTGCAGTTTTGAGGCTGGCATCATATTCTCCAGAATCTCAGCTTTTCTTTAAAAAACAATCCAAGTCTCTAGCCCTAATGACTGCAAAGATAATTTCAGAAAGTTGAGCTGAGTGTAACCACTACAGTGATGTCTACCTGACTCTGCAGACAGCCCGAAATAACAACAAACAGGTGCAAACTGCCCCATTAATTTCAGTGAGATAACTCAGTTAACAGCGCTGACACTGGCATCTATTTCATGATAACACTGTAGGAAAGGAAGAGATCATCACACTATGGAGCTCTGAAAGCCACTGCAGGTGACAGCTTATTTGGGAACCACCAGTGAATGGTGCTGAGGAGATGATAGCATCATTTTTTCCCTGCTCCAAGGATGAAGGTGTAACATCCAATTCTCCTCATACAGCACCTGCTCTGGGGTGGGGCACCTTCTCCTCTGGCTTCCAAGAGGAGCCAGCAGCAGTTGTCAGTGGCCTATTCCTCCTTTCATCTACTCAGAAGAGCCTGGAGGCCCCGGCCCCTGTACTGCTGATGGTGGCCCTCTTCCCTGAGCAGCGACAGGAGTGAATATATGGAGATAGACCTATCTCATAGAGCTGGAAGGGACCTTGAAAGGTCATCGAGTCCGGTCTCCTGCCTTCACTAGCAGGACCAAGTACTGGTTTTGCCCCAGATCCCTAAATGGCCCCCTCAAGGACTGAACTCTCAACCCTGGGTTTAGCAGGCCAATGCTCAAACCACTGAGTTATCCCCTCCCCTGCAATACCCTCAGGGTTTCAGGAGCCTGGTCTGCTCTAGCACTTATTTCCTGGCTCTAGAGCAGGGGTGGGCAAACTTTTTGGCCTGAGAGCCACACTGGGGTTGCAAAATTGTATGGAGGGCTGGGTAGGGAAGGCTGTGCCTCCCCAAACAGCCTGGCCCCCCCCCCCTATCCGACCCCTCCCACTTCCTGCCCCCTGACTGCCCCCCTCAGAACCCTCGACCCATCTAACCCCCCCTGCTCCTTGTCCCCTGACCGCCCCCTCCCGGAACCCGCCCCTGACTGTTCTGACCCCTATCCACACCCCCGCCCCTTGACAGGCCCCCCTGGGACTCCCACGCCTATCCAACCCCCCCCATCCCCGACCACACCCCCAGAACCTCCGCCCCATCCAACCGCCCCCTGCTCCCTGTCCCCTGACTGCCTCCCGGGATCCCCCGCCCCTTATCCAACCCCCCAGCCCCCTTACCATGCTGCTCAGAGCAGCATGTCTGGCAGCCGCGCCGCCCGGCTGGAGCCAGACATGCTGCTGCACTGCTCAGCAGGAGCGCGTGGCATAGAAATGTAGGGATGGAAGGCACATCAAGAAGTCATTAAGTCCAGCCTCCTGTGCTGTGTCAGAAACAAGTAAACCCAGATCATCTCTGATATGTGTTCGTCCAACCTGTTTTTAAAAACTTATAATGGGGATTCCAAAACCTCCCTTGGAAGCCTGTTCCAGAGCTTAACTACCCTTTTAGTTAGAAGTTTTTCCTAATATCTAACCTAAATTTCCCTTGCTGCAGATTAAGCCTATTACTTCTTGTCCTTTCTCCAGTGGACATGGAGAACAATTGATCACAGTCCTCTTTATAACAGCCCTTAAAATATTTGAAGACTATTGTCAGGTCCCCACTAAGTCTTCTCACATTAACCTGCCCAGTTTTTTTTAAGCTTTCCCCATAGGTCAGGTTTTCTAAACCATTTATCATTTCTGATGCTCTCCACTGGACTCTCTCCAATTTGTCCACATCTTTCCTAAAGTGTGGTGCCCATGGCCCATGACACAGTACTACAGCTGAGGCTTTACCAGTGACAAGTAAAGCTGGACAATTACCTCCTGTGTCTTACATACCACACATCCCAAAATGATGTTAGCCTTTTGCAACTGCATCACATTATTGACTCATATTCAATCTGTGATCCACTATATATCCCAGATCCTTTCCAGAAGAACTACCCCCATTTTGTAGTTGTGCATTTGATTTCCCTTCCTAAGTACTTTGCACTTGTCTTTACCGAATATCATCTTGTTGAATTCAGACCAAATTCTCCAATTTGTCAAGACTGTTTAGAATTCCAATCCTGCCCTCCCACGTGCTTGCAACCTGTCCCAGCTTGGTGTCATCTGCAAATTTTATAAGCATAATCTCCAGTCCATCATCCAAGTCATTAATGCAAATATTGAATAGTACCAGACCCAGGACAAACTCCTGCAGGACCCCACTAGATACACCCTTCCAGTTTAATAGTGAACCATTGATAACTACTCCGCAAGTACAGTTTTTCAAGCAGTTGTACACCCACCTTATAGTAATTTCATCTAGTTAACTTATAAGATTGTCATGTGGGACTGTGTCAAAAGGCGTACTAAAAATCAAGATATATCACATCTACTGCTTCGTGCTCCCCCCTCCCATCCACTTAAGAAGTAACCCTGTCACAGAAGGAAATACGGTTGGTTTGGCATGATTTGTTCTTGAGAAAACCATGCTGACTATTTCTTATAACCCCATTATCTTCCAGGTACTTAGAAACTGATTGTTTAATAATTTGTTCTAGTATGTTTCCAGGTATTAAAGTTAGGCTGACTGGTCTAGAATTCCCCAGGTCCTCTTTGTTCCTCTTTTTAAAGATAGGTTCTATGTTAGCCCTTCTCCAGTCTTCTGGGACCTCATTCATCCTTCATGAGTTCTTAAAGATAACTGCTAATGGTACTGAGCATGCTTCAGCTAGTTCCTTAAATACCTTGGGTTTAATTAAGTATAATTTGAATTGAAATGAAAGTTGAGATACTATCATCACATGACTCTGGGCACATTGGCCCTTACCATGCATTTACTGTGCCTATAACTTAAAGCAGCTCTGCCCAAAAACATACACAGATTTGGAGGACAGAAAAGACCATTATGATCAACTGCTCTGACCTTCTGCATAGTACAGGCCATAGATTGTCATCCCAAAATTCTAGCCCTGTAACTTCTGTTTGAGCTAAGGCGCATCTTTTAGAAAGACATCCAATGTTGATTTAAAGACTTCAAGTGATGGAGAATCCATCACATCCCTTTGTTAGTTGTTTCTGTTAATTTCTCTCTGCTAAAAATGTGCAAATTATTTCTACTCTGAATTTGCCTAGCCTCAGTTTCCAGCCACTGGATCTTGTTATACCTTTTTCTGCCAAACTAAAGGGCTGTCGACTATCAGAAATCTTTTCCCCCTGTAGGGAAATACATATAGCGATCAAGTCACCTCTTAACCTAATCTTCAATAAACTGCATAGATTGAGGTAGTGTTGTAGGCGTGTTGGTCCCAGAATATTAGAGAGAGAAGGTGGGTGAGGTAATATCTTTGATTGGACCAACTTCTGTTATCTCACCCTCCCTGTCTCCCTAAATAGATTGAGCTTTTCTTTAGTCTCTGGCCAGGTGTCATATTTTCCAGACCTCAAATCATTTTTGTAACTCTTTTCTGAAGCCTTTCCAATTTGTCAACATACTTTTTAAAGTGTGGATACAGTATCCAGTAATGGTCCCCCCACTGCTTACTGCCAAGGATTTAATTCACTCTCTTAGTTATTGGATTGCACCAGAAGCTCACATTCTACTCATTATGTCCCAGTAAGTCCTTTCCAGAATCTCTGCTCTTCTAGATACAGTCCTCCATCTTATAAATGTGACCAACTGCCCTTGTTATGAAGTGCAGGACTACGCCAATGGCTGTGTTAAAATACATTCTTCAAATGAGCCCTTCAAACCAAGCAATCCAGGCTGGCATGTACAATTGACCTGTTCCTATCATTATTTACCACTCTACCACTTTTAGTGTCATCTGCAAACTTTTACCAATTTTATATTTTCTTCCAGATCACGGATAACGTTTTTTGAACATCACTGGGCTGAGAATAAGATACCTGAGGGATGTCACTAGACACACCTCCACTGGATGATGATTCCCCATTTACAATTACTTTTTTCTCTGTATCTGTTGACCAGTTTTTAATACATTTAATATGATTTTGTATAGTGGTATTTTTTTTTAAATCAGAATGTCATGGTTCAAATGCCTTACAAAACTAAGTATATTATGTCAACACAATTACCTTTGTCTGTCAAACTTGTAATCTGATAAAAAATGGTATCAAGTTTGTTTGACAAGAACTATTTTTCATAAGACCATGTTGACTGGCATTCATTATACCATAATTTAATACTTGACTGACTGTATTCTCATATCAGCCTTTTCATGATTTTGCCCAGGTTCATCATCAGGTTAACCAGCCAATCAAAAATTTTCTGGGTCATCGTGTTTACCCTTTTTAAATATCGACACAACATTGGATTTTGCTTCCTCTGTGTTCCCAGATTTGTTAAAAATCAAGCCAAATTGTTCAGAGAGCTCCTAGGACAATTCTTTTAATATTCATGGGTTCAATATATCTGGCCCTGCAGATTTAAAAAAGTTTAATTTTAACAGTTGGTGGTGAACATCCTCCCCAGATACTGATAAAACAGAATGTATTTCATCATCACATTGTGATATGAGAACACATCATCCTGCTTCTTTTCAAATACAGAACGTCTCGATTTATTGAATACCTCTGCTTTTTCTGAATCACAGCTGATAGTTTTACAATTCTGCCTAGTATTAGACCTATATCACTGGTAGGATTTAATTTGTTCCTGACATATTTAAAGAATGCCTTCTTACTGGCCACAGATTTTTCACTGATACCTTTAGCTTCCCTTATTAATTGTTTGTATTTCCTAACTGCTGATTTGTACTCATTGCTATCAGCTTCTCTGCTTTTCCATTTTTTTTTATTTCCTCTTTCACCTCCCCTCTTAGCCAGGATGTATTGTTATTGGTTTTTTTTAAACTGAAGTAGCCTTCTTTTGTGACTGAAGAATGTGGGGCTTGGGCATCTAACAAACCATTCTTAAATAATTCCCAATTATCATTTGTATTTTATTGTTTAAATATTTCCTCTCACTTAATTTTGCTTGTGACTGATTTTGAACCCCAGTGAGATAGTGGCAAGCCTGAGGAGACAAGAACAGCATGCATGACCATATTTCATAGAATCATAGAATATCAGGGTTGGAAGGGACCTCAGGAGGTCATCTAGTCCATCCCCCTGCTCAAAGCAGGACCAATCCCCAATTAAATCACCACAGCCAGGGCTTTGTCAAGCCTGACCTTGAAAACCTCTAAGGAAGGAGATTCCACATTCGTGCTTCACCACCCTCCTAGTGAAAAAGTTTTTCCTAATATCCAACCTAAACCTCCCCCACTGCAACTTGAGACCATTACTCCTTGTTCTGTCATCTGCTACAACTGAGAACAGTCTAGATCCATCCTCTTTGGAACTCACTTTCAAGTAGTTGAAAGCAGCTATCAAATCCCCCCTCATTCTTCTCTTCTGTAGACTAAACAATCCCAGCTCCCTCAGCCTCTCCTCATAAGTCATGTGCTCCAGCCCCCTAAGCATTTTTGTTGCCCTCTGCTGGACTCTTTCCAATTTTTCCACATCCTTCTTGTAGTGTGGGGCCCAAAACTGGACACAGTACAGTAACTCCTCACTTAACGTTGTAGTTATGTTCCTGAAAAATGCGACTTTAAGCAAAACGATGTTAAGCGAATCCAATTTCCCCATAAGAATTAATGTAAATGAGGGAGTTAGGTTCCAGGGAAAATTTTTTCACCAGACAAAAGACTATATATATATACATATACATATATATACACACACACACACACACACACAGTATAAGTTTTAAACAAACAATTTAATACTGGTACACAGTGATGATGATTGTGAAGCTTGGTTGAGATGGAGGAGTCAGAGGGTGGGATATTTCCAGGGAATGCCTTATTGCTAAATGATGAATTAGCAATTGGCTGAGCCCTCAAGGGTTAACTCTCACATTCTATGTACAAGGCAGCAGGAAAGGAGGGAGGGCAGACAGAGACAGACAGTGTGTGTGTGTGTGTGTGTGTGTGTGTGTGTGTGAGAGTGTGTGTGTGAGAGAGAGAGAGAGATGTGCATTTCCCTTTTAAGTATGAAGAGTGGGGTCAGAAGTACACTGCCTTGTTAATTAGATCAGCAAGCTGAGACCAGACTGCAGCTGCTGCTGCCTGGAAGCTACCTCTGTCGTGTGTCCCCCCCTGCTCTATGGAAGATGGGGTAAGCGGGGTGCAGGAGCAGGGGGGAGGGGGGCACCCTGACATTAGCTCTCCTCTTCCTCCCCCCCACTCAGCAAACAGGAGTCTCGGGGAGCAGCTCCAAGGCAGAGGGCAGGAGGGACAGCTGCAATTTCTAGCCTGCTGGGCAGCTGCTGCACAGGGAACTTAGGGGAACAGAGAGCTGACAGGGGGAGCTGATGGGTTCCAACCACCCACCAGCTAGCTCTACCGGGCTGCTCTTCCTGCAAGCAGTGGACAAAGCAGGTGGCTGCCAAACAACGTTAGAAGGGAGCATTGCACAACTTTAAACGAGCATGTTCCCTAATTGATCAGCAACGTAACAACGAAACAACGTTAACCGGGGTGACTTTAAGTGAGGAGTTACGGTACTCCAGATGAGGCCTCAGCAATGTTGAATAGAGGGGAATGATCACGTCCCTCGATCTGCTGGCAATGCCCCTACTTATAAAGCCCAAAATGCCATTAGTTTTTTTGGCAACAAGGGCACACTGTTGACTCATATCCAGCTTCTCGTCCACGGTAACCCCTAGGTCCTTTTCTGCAGAACTGCTGCCTAGCCGTTCGGTCCCTTAATTAGTTGGAGGGGAAAAAAGGATTAAGAGCAACATATAGAAAAGAGGCAACAGTCTAAAATAACCTACACTGGGAGAAGTTCCTGATATTACAGGGCTTTTTAAAGTTATCTGACAAAGGTACAACAAGATCCAACAGCTGGAAGTTGAAATCAGCAAAATTCAAACTGGAAATAAGGCATACATTTTATTGTTGAGGATAATCAGCAATTGGAATCTGCTCACGGGATGTGATAGATTCTCCAGCACTTGAAGCGTTTAAATCAAGCTTGGATTATCTTTCTACAATATACTCTCTAGTTCAACCACAAATTGTTGGGGTAGATGCAGGAATCACTGGATGAAATTCTTTGCCCTGTGTTATTCAGGAGGTCAAATGAGATGATTATAACAATCCCTTCTGACCTTAAAAATCTATGAATGTTTTGAACATATGCACAGTCCAGACAGCGTGGCACCACATATTGGCATCACAAGCAAGTGAAACATTGCTGGGGGGGAGGAGAGGGGTATAGAAGAGTACTATCACTCTTTTCCCCCAATACACACATCCTGGAGGGAGTCCCACCTTTGGCCAAGAAGGGGGTTTGCTATTACCTTGATGGAAGCTCTGTGAGAAGATTGTAGCTCATATCCAAAACCTCAAGTTTCTTTGCTTCGCAGGCCCAGTCAGGGATACACAGCAGCTGGTTACTGAGAAAAGGAAATGGAAAGCATAAGAGGAGGAGGGATAGCAAGATACCAGAATTCTACTGAACCTATAACCCATCATGTGGAGATTTTGCTGGAACACTCTAGTGATTCCCAAATATAAAATAGCACAAGAGACAAACCCAAAGAAAAAGAAACAACAGTGTAGAATCAGTCACACACACCAGTTCTCATTCAAACTCATGTAAAACAAAACCAGTGAGTGTAGGGCTGGTAAAGAGTGCTGATTCATGGCATGATGTTTTATCCACAGCTTGCATCCGAAGAAGTGGGTATTCACCCACGAAAGCTCATGCTGCAAAACGTCTGTTAGTCTATAAGGTGCCACAGGATTCTTTGCTGCTTTTACAGATCCAGACTAACACGGCTACCCCTCTGATACTATCCACAGCTGTGGCAGGAGCAGGGCAAGCTTCCCTATGCCGGCATGTTGATGCACTTCACCCCAGAGCTAGAGTGAGAGGATAGGCCAGATTCCATGGCCCATTCAGTCTTTGGTCTCTCTGCTGAGACCTGCCAACAAGGGGCAAATTAGCACCGAACAAGAAGGTAGCCTGCCCACTGAGACCTGGGCTAAGATATCTCCCTTCCCCAGATTTTTACGTCATGGTCCAATAAACAGCCATTCGTAACAGCTTTCAACTCCTACTCACTGAATTTTGAACTAATGACCAAGAGCTGAAAGGCAGCCAGTCACCTAGTCACGCCAAGCTGGTTTAAAGGGGCTTCTAGTCTGGGAAATGTTCATTTTCCTTTCATGCTAGTCTGTTCTGTTATGAGGAGATGCTTCACTCTCTTCACTGCTCTCTTCTCTTTCAAAAGCACAGCTGTGCTCTACCTCTGCCCACAAGATATGAGAAAGGGGCTGAAGAGAGAGTTGTCCCATAGAAGAGAATCCAGCAGAGGAACTGCAACTTGCACTCTCTCTCAGAGCACCAACACAGGAAAGCCACTGTGTTTCAGGAAGCATCCTCAGAAGAATCTTTTGCTCTCACTCCTCTTATCCAGAGGCCTAATCAATCCTAAACTCAGACTGGCATCAGGTTCTACTTTATGATCATGAAAATCCAGACAGACTATTTCTATCAAGGATCTACAGCCATGAACCATAGATCTCAATCTCACCAATTTAGCCTTGCCAAATCTATTTTCTTTCTATTTTTCTCAGCTGCCTCTATACTAAGGGAAAGTAGAAATCAACAAAATGAGAGAATGTTGTTCTGATAGCATGGGGTGGGGGGAGGTGTCACTTGAGAACTTTGCAGCCTAGATGTGAAACAATTAGAACTGGGCAAAGTCTATGGAGCTAAACTTGCCATAAACCCTAAGAAACTGAGGCAACGATTAGATTAGACCTCTCAGTAACCAATTCCCCCTCTCCTGAGACAATCTGGCTGAGAGGGGGAACACAGGGTTGTCTGACTACTTGAAATTTTACAAATAAACGTTCAGCCCTAACCACACCCAGACCTCATATAGCAACTGACATATTCAAAGCACTTTTCAAACAAAGTATTTACCCCTTCCCTGGGAAGGGGAACACTTCATATGAAGTACAAAGAGGTTAGTTACATGTACAGTACTGATGTTCTTAAAGGTGTGTAGGCTGTCTTCATATTCCACAGTTGGTGTTTGCACGCCCAGTGCTCATGCGTTAGAAAACTTTCTAGTAAGCAGTATTGGTTGGGGTGGCGAATGTGCCCTTCATATACTTGTGCATTCTGGTGAGAGTATAAAGGGTGGAATCACCCAACTACATCCTGTTCCTTTGCCATCTTTAGTGGTTTGTGAAGACTCTGAAGCAGCAAGGATGGCAGGTGGGTGATGAAATACATATACAGACTACAAATCTCAAAGAACCTCAGTTACTGTATAGGTAAGTAGCCTCTTTTCTTCTTTGAGTGGTAGCCTGTATACATATTCCGCAGCTGATGACTCTCAAACGGTAGTTCTCATTGGAGTTAGAAATGAGGAGCCTATGCAAACAGAGACTACAGCACAGTCCCTCTCTAAGTGGATGAGATTCTCCAGTTGGACCCACCAGCACCATATTTCCAGGCTATGTGGGAATAACTATACCAGCTGAAACAGGTCTCTTGCTGAGAGTTCATTTGGCTGCCATATCACTCATCCATCCACCAAGTGATCAATCAGTATTTGCACACTCAATGGCAAACAGATTCCTGAGGGGCGTCTCTACACTGTCTATCATTTAGGGATCCACTCCCTATGTGGGATCTTTACTTGGCGCTCTCAAAAGTCATGGATGCTCCCTTTAAGCCTATGGTCATGTGTCCCCTGTGAGGAATGGCACATTATAACCATTGTTGCCATGGCCCTGGGGATCATATCCACAGCGTCCAATGCTGCCCGTAGAGCTGTCTTGGCAACCAATTGCCCGGCAGGATGGCTTACAACTCACTTCTGAATTCCTGCAGCAGTTTGTCAATAAAACATTCCACGGAACACCAGTCAAGGTAGTCATATTTTGCTATGATTGCTTGATAGTTCAATATCCTTATTTGGCGGCTCAAGGTTGAGTACAATTTCCTACCAAGAAAGTCTAGGCTCCTTATGCTTCCAGCCGAATTCTGGTAGCCATGGCATAAGAACATAAGAACGGCCGTACCGGGTCAGACCAAAGGTCCATCTAGCCCAGTATCCTGTCTACCGACAGTGGCCAATGCCAGGTGCCCCAGAGGGAGTGAACCTAACAGGCAATGATCAAGTGATCTCTCTCCTGCCATCCATCTCCACCTCTCTCATTTGAAACAGTCGCTCCTAGTGATCCCTGTACCAGGTATGAATAGGCCAGCACCTGATACTATCTATCAGCCTACTTTGAGGTTGGTGCTAATGATGCTGTTGTCTGCCACAGGGTCTTCGCAGGATCTAGTAGGTCCTTGTTTATCAGGATTGCTACGCAACATGGGACTGATATATGTAATATATTGAGCAGCCTGTGCAGTGTGCCATGTACTTCTTTGGTGGGAATCTCTATAGTTGCTGGTATATGCCCCATCAAGTCCTGGATGATTTATGGTCTCCTGGAGTGACCATCACTTGGTGTGGTGTAAGCGTCTCGTCCAGTGATTATGAAGACAAATTAGCTGGTACCAGCTACTCTGGGTTTTGTGGTTGTAGCATGGGAGAAGGCTGCTGCTGTTTGTGGTTCTGAACTCCGGGTAGGGCTAGTACTGTACTCATGCCTGGGTCGGACCTATGTTCCACCTAGCCCAGTATCCTGTCTTCTGACAATGGCTGGTGCCAGATGCTTTGGAGAGAAATTAACAGAACAGGGCAATTATCGAATGATCCATCCTGTCATCCACTCCCAGATTTTGGCAGTTGGAGGTTAGGGACACCCTGAGCACGGGTGCCATGATGGACCTATCCTCCACAAACTTATCTAATTTTTTTTAGAACCCAGTTATACTTGAGGCCTTCACAACATCCCCTGGCAATGAATTCCACAGGTTGACTATGCGGTGTGTGAAGTAGTACTTCCTTACATTTGTTTTAAACCTGCTGCCTATTAATTAATCCTTCCTTAGAGGTTTTTAAGGTCAGGCTTGACAAAGCCCTGGCTGGGCTGATTTAGGTGGGTTTGGTCCTGCTTTGAGCAGGGGGTTGGACTAGATGACCTCCTGAGGTCCCTTCCAACCCTGAGATTCTATGATTAATTGCATTGGTTGACCCTGGTTATTGTGCTATGTGAATGAGGATGAGAAGTAGTTTTCTTCTGTGAGAGTGTGTGCCCTCCTAGTTGGTGCTGAAGGTACCGATCTAGCTGGCCCTGAGGATCATGGAGGCAACAGTGCTGACATTGTTGGTTCCAGGAACGGCGACAGCATCAGTGGGGAGGGCCATATCAAAAGTCCAGGTAAATCCCTAGAGGTGCTTCCTAGAAGATGAGAAGGATTTTAAGGGTACCTTGGGAGGTTTTGAATGACCTCCAGTCCCCAGAGAGTCTCAATGTCTGGAAGCCAGGATCAGAGTCTCAGCGCAGAGACTGCTCCATCAGGAAGGCCCTCAGGTGGGACTCCCTCAACTACGGGGTCTGCTTTGAGAAGGGCATAAAGATTTTGCAATGGTCTGAAACGTGTCCCTTGCTGAAGTGGAACAGATCCCTTACATGAGCGTCGTTCCGGAGTTAATGGCCTTAAAGGAGGGGCAGCTCTTGAAGTCTGAGGACTTGTGGTCTCCCAGGCAGCCAATCAGTACCAAACATTCAGTGAAAGAGAAGTCCTTTTTTCGCTGAAGAACCCAAGTTTGGAAAAAGTAAAAACCTAACACTATCACTAACTGCCAACTATAAGAACTATGCACAATGAGAAACAGGTATGTTTGCTCCAAAAGTTAGCTACTCTGACCCATGCCACAAGCAGTAAGAAGGAACTGGGTGTGGTTGGATAGCTCCATCTTTTATATTCTTCCTGGAACAAATGGGGATGTGAAGGAAGCATGTACCACCCTAATGGATGCTGCTGAATAGAAAGTTGAGACGTGCACACTGGACAAGCAAACACCAACTGCTGAATATGTATACAGACTATCACTCAAAGAAGAACTATATCCCTCCCATTTCCTCTAGAAGGCAGGAAGAGGAACATTTGGACATTCTGGAAGTTGCTTCATGAACTTAGAGAAATCAGCTGATGAACTGAAAGCTCCCAACACCATCAGGAAATGGGACTAAGGGCTTGTCTACATGGGAAAGGTATACTGGTAAAAGCTACAGTATGAATTAAACTGATGCAGTTATACCAGTATAACTCCTCATGTGGACACACTTACTCCAGTACCAGAATGCCTTTTTGCAGTATAGCTAATATTGCTTTGGAAGAGGTTTAAAGTAAACAGAAAAACCCACTCTCATTCTGGAAGAGAAATCCCTGATAGGCAGTTATAGTAGTATACATACTGGTTTAATTACACCAGCATACTGACAAAACTTTCCCATACAGACAAGCCAAATCCAATCACTGCTGTGTTTAACTCCAGAAGCATATTTACCTCCTACATGAACAGAGCTTCTGAGGCACGAAAACTCAAGCCAACATGCACATGGGGGAAGGGCATGCTATAGGGCTGAGCTCTAAGGAACAAAGATTTCTCTTCCGAAGGCAAGTTTTGGGGATGGAAAAGGCCTGAAATAATAAAGTGGCATTTAAAATGAACAGTCAACTGAACAGACAGAAAAATCCAACTGAGCATTCTTTCAGGGACAGACGAGCAGAAGTCTTTGAAGAGATGGATCCCGTGCAACAGTGGAAGTCACTATACAAAGACCTTTGATAGACCCATGCAAAACACAGATTTGATAATGATCAAGTTTCTCCTTGTAATTTCCCAAGAAGCCTAGAGAGAGTGCCTGTGTCACTCAATACATGCGGCCCAGGACTTGGATTCCAGAGAATCTGCAGGAAGTGGTCCAGCCCCCCCCAGGATTTCACTTTGTATCCTTTTGTGTGTTGCCACTTACCGGGAGATTTCTAGGCAGGTCAGCAGACTAGGGACTGGATAAACATTTACAGTCATCAGACCTGATCAAATAAAGCAAACAGCAATGAGTCCAGACTGCTAGAAGGGGAACAGCAGAGACACAAACACTGTTTCCCAGAAACATACTAGGGTAGATATCAAGTGCCAACCCTTCAGGATGACCATATAGGGCTGGAAAATCTCTAGTGCCCAGAAAGACATTTATTGCATCTGCAAACAGGAAAAGCCCATGGTATGAAGAGCCAGGCTGCAGTTCTCTCCTCAGGTGTCAGAACTACATATTTCTCTAAAAGGGTGTTCCAAGAGATTATTATTTCTACTGCGGTGGTTATAGGATTCTTGTCTCTAGTATGATGCAGTGCAGCACAAAGGGCAGCAAGAGAACCATTCTCACTCTTTCAGGAACAGCAGCAAAATGAGAATAACTTGAGGGCATGTATCATTTAATCAAAGCACCAGAGGCGGGATTGCTCTGGAAGGCTAGTGAACGTGGCAAATCAAAAATGATCATTCTTGCTACAACCCAATGTCAGTACTTTAAGCAACAATGCCACAGACTAAAGCGAGAATCTGCACGGACATCCTTCCATTTGTAACTCTTATTATAAGATGCTACTGAAATGCACTTCCATTTCCTTTTCTCCCTGTGAAAAGCATGATGAACTAGAGGGAAGTGTCAGTGAGTTCTACCAGTCAGGAAGGTTCACTTTGCTGCAGGAGGCTGTACTCAGTGGAAGGCTCATCAGCCTAGGCAAGTGAGGCACAGCCTAACTAAAAAATTGAAACGCTAATTCCCAAAAGCTACATTTTTTGTATATATATAGAGAGATGCTTAAGGACGGTTAGGCAAGTTCATAGATAGTAACAAAAGTCCACAAGAAGCTCTTATAATTTGATTTAAATTTGTCACATTATTCTCTCCATCTCAGTACTGAACCACAATGCCAGAAAATGTAGTGCTGCAGGTGAGGTTCAAATCATGGTGCAGGTGAGGTTCAAATCATGGTGCAGGTATTGGTGCCTCAGGAAGCTGCCTTGTTACAAAGGCAACGTCTCATGCATAGGAGTCACTTTATGAGGGTGTTGCAGTGGTAACCACGGCTTGGTGAGGCCACGGCAGGATTGCAGCAATTAAAGTCACTTCTGACAGTGGGGCTGCAGGGGGATCCCCCCAGCACTGACACAGCGGGGCTCTGTCAATCTGTTTCTTCACTTCCCCAGGTGGGTACCCAGAAGTCACCTACTACAAGACAGGCCCAACAAAGAAAGTAACAGAACGCCACTAGCTGTCAACTGCAGCCCCCAACTAAAACCTCTCCAGTGCATCATCAAGAATCTACAACCTATCCTGAAGGATGATCCCTCGCTCTCAGACTCTGGGGGACAGGCCAATCCTCACTTACAGACAGCTCCCCAACCTGAAGCAAATACTCACCAGCAACTACACACCACACAACAAAAACACCAACCCAGTAAGCAAACCCTGCTACAAACCCCAGTGCCAACTCTGTCCACATATCTATTCAACGGACACCATCATAGGACCTAAGCACATCAGCCACACCATCCGGGGCTCATTCACCTGCACATCTACCAATGTGATATATGCCATCATGTGCCAGCAATGCCCCTCTGCCATGTACATTGGTCAAACCGGACAGTCTCTACGCAAAAGAATAAATGGACACAAATCTGACATCAGGAATCATAACATTCAAAAACCAGTAGGAGAACACTTCAATCTCCCTGGTCACTCAATAACAGACCTCAAAGTGGCAATTCTTCAACAAAAAAACCTTCAGAAACAGACTCCAACGTGAAACTGCAGAACTGGAATTAATTTGCAAACTGGACACCATCAGATTAGGCCTGAATAAAGTCTGGGAGTAGTTGGGTCATTACAAAACCTAAACCTAATTTCCCCAATACTAATTTCCCCCTACTGTTACTCACACCTTCTTGTCAACTGTCTGAAAAGGGCCATTCTCATTACCACTTCAAAAGGTTATTTTCCCCTCCTTGGTATCCTGCTGTTAATTGATTTGTCTACTTAGACTGACCTCACACTTGGTAAAGCAACCCCCACCCTTTCATGTATTTATACCTGCTCCTGTATTTTCCACTCCATGCATCTGATGAAGTGGGTTCTAGCCCACGAAAGCTTATGCCCAAATAAATTTGTTAGTCTCTAAGGTGCCACAAGGACTCCTCGTTGTTGTTGTTACTGAAACAAGACATCCCTGGCAGCAAGAAATAATGGATAGACAGGTGTCCAGTGGGGATTACAGATATCATTAAGATCCTAAAAACTGCACCTATTGTTTTATAACTTTAAAAACCGAAAGCTGGGCATGTGCCCACGCAGCCACATGTTCCCATGACTGTTACTCTTAGCCTCCTTCTCCTTCTGTTTGTTACACATACTTGGTTGGATAACCTTAACTGAAATGACAGGCTCTTTAGGGAAGAGTTAGTCTCTTACTCTATCTGCAAAGCACTTTGCAAAATGGGGTGTTGATCTGATTGGATATTACCATAATACAAGTAAATAAAATACTACACCATCAACAATACTACTACTAAGAGAAGAGGCCCTTTTTGGATGGAGCAGAGCAGCAGAACAAGCTTCCGTGGGATAATCCCTTGGGCTGCTACTGTTTCCATCTTTAAAGTGGCTACTGCTCCACAGGATACTAAGGGTACGTGAAGTGATTCTAAGTCGATCTAAGATACGTTGACTTCAGCTACACTATTCTCGTAGCTGAAGTTGCGTATCTTAGATCGACCCCTCCTCCCCCTCAGTGTAGACCAGGCCTAAGAGTAGGGCTGAACTCCAGGGAGCCGCCAACCTGTGTTTAGAGCAGCTATGTTTCTGTGTGGGGGTGCCAGGAGGGCTCTCCCTGGATCTGGGGAGGGAGCAGGCAGGTGAAGGAGATACAATGGACATACAGTTGGTGTTGGCATAGAGGGCCCGAAGGGAGAAGCCACTCAGAGTCAGTTCCCTCAGCTGATTCCGCTCACAGTGCAGCTGCTCCAGACTGCCAAGGAAGCTCAGATCCAGGTCAGTCAGCTGATTGTCTCGCAAATCCATGTGGGTCACAGATTTGTTCCCCTTCAGGCTGTCAACAGATAATCTCCTCAGGTGGTTCAGCCTAAACACTCAGAGATAAGAGATAAAGGATCAGAGAAAAGGACATTGAACTGTTTTTTTGGGGAGGTGGGGGACAGAGTGACATGATGGCAGGAGGGAGAAGTGGGGAACAGACAGGCTGGAGACTGCACCAAAAGGAGGGACATGGGGGAGTCTGGAGACCAAACCCAGGATAGAGGAGTGGAGGTGTGAGTGAGGTAGAGGAAGGGTCCTGGTGAAGGGGGATTTTCTGGGAGGGGTACAGACAGTACAGTCCCTACATCTGTTCACCCACTATTCATTGTTGCATTAAATATTATTGGCTCTACTCAGTTTCTGAACACCTTTAACAGTCAGGAGATGCTGAGGGCAGCTTCCAGAGGCTAACAGACGAAAGGCCTGGTTCTGGGACAGAGAGCTGTAT
This sequence comes from Platysternon megacephalum, assembly GCA_003942145.1. Lineage (NCBI taxonomy): Eukaryota > Metazoa > Chordata > Testudines > Platysternidae > Platysternon > Platysternon megacephalum. The sequence goes on along the minus strand of QXTE01000151.1, from coordinate 3,705,256 downwards.
TGTGCGTGGTCACACAGGAACCTGGGAAGGCACTTGCTATACATGTTAATTCAGCTATAAGATTTTCATGTCTCTTAACTGATCAGAAGTCTCACTATGTCTTTCTAAGGATGAAGCAGACCATTGCTGCAGGAATTTACAGGCTAGAAATCAGTAACTGTCTCATCTCCAGAGAAGCAAGTGAGGCAAGGCCAGGAGAGCCGGTGAGTTCCCTACTAAGGAGTAGCAGAGCAGCAGCACTGAACACCAGAGGACTGGTCAGTGCTCAGTGACCTCAGCCACAGCACAATTAGCCTGCCTTTCTCTTAAATACCCTCCAAAGTGGAATTTCCCAAGTTGTGAAAATACCAATAAGAACACAACGACCCAGGATGCCTCCTAAGACATGCTAGAGCATTTATACAGCTTCCTTTGCTGGAAGTGGGGTTGAGGAGCACTCTGGCTGATGTATGTCAAAGCAGCTAGAGTCCACTTACCTAAGATCCACATATCTGATGTGGCTCATCCTGTTCAGCACCCCAAGGTTCAGGGTTTCCAGCTGGTTCCCTGCCATGGCCAGTTTGTCCAAGGCAGTGAGTTTCTCACAGACCACTGGCAACTCACTGAAGTTGTTGAAGGAAAGCCCGAGGGAGCAGAGCTGCTGCAGGTTTCCCAGCTCTTCTGGCAAAGATGTGAGGAAATTCCCATCAAGACATAAGGTCTGGAGACTGTGGCAGGCAAAGGGAAAAAGAGAAACATTCAGGAATGGAGAATTGAGCCACCTGTTTAACAATGTCAGTGAATTTATACACTGGCTAATTACAGCTTATTATTTCCCATAGCTAGCTGTGACTTGTTCCTAGAGTTGTACGGTTATTATATGATTATTTATAATTCAGCTAATATGATAGCTCAGTGGTTTGAGCATTGGCCTGCTAAACCCAGGGTTGTGAGTTCAATCCTTGAGGGGGCCACTTAGGGATCTGAAGCAAAATCAGTACTTAGTCCTGCTAGTGAAGGCAGGGGGCTGGATTCGATGACCTTTCGGGGTCCCTTCCAGCGCTATGAGATAGGTATATCTCCATATATTAATTGGATGTGTAAAATATAAATGCTCCGGATTAATATTTCACTTGTGTAGTTAAGCGTCTAGTTCTATGAATCAGTGGAAGTTGGCATAAGCAAAGCATAATTACAGTGTAACTGTAAAGTATTTATTTGACAGGCAAGATGGGTGAAGTAACATTATTGGACCAACTTCTGCTGGTGAAAGAGACCAGCTTTCAGAGCTTACACAGAGCTCTTCTTCAGCTCTGGGAAAGGTTCTCAGAAGCCATGTCTACATTATACAGTTTTGTCGACAAAAGTCAGCTTTTGTCAACAAAACAGTGGATGTGAAGACACTGCAATGCTCCTCCTGCCAATTTAACTCTCCTGCTGCGCTGACATAATAAAAGCACCTGGACGAGAAGCATAGAGCTTTTTGCGACGAAGTTAGAGCGACACAATCTCAGTGTAGACACTGTGTTGCTTATGTTACCCTAAGTGGTCTCCAGGTAGTGTCCCCCCTTAAAGCCCTGGAATTTTTGAAATTCCTCTTCCTGTTTGCTCGGTGTAGACAGCTCACATAGCATCTTCCCAGCTGACCATGGTGGGTACCTGCAGCAAACACACTCCCGCCTGGAGTACACTGGAGTTGTCGGATCTGTGGGGAGAGGAGGCTGTGCAGTCGCAGCTCTGCTCCAGCCATAGGAACTTTGATACCTATGGGCAAATTACTTGTGGCATGGAGCTTAAGGGGTACAAGAGGGACACGCAGCAGTGCTGTGCAAAGATCAAGAAGCTGAGGCAGGTGTACCAGAAGGCCAGTGAGGCCAATCGCCAATCCGGTGCGTTGCCAAAGACATGCCACTTCTACAAGGAGCTGCATGCCATCCTCAGCAGCAACCCCACCTCCACCACCAAGACCCTTGTGGATACTTTGGGGAGGCTGGAAGCAGAAGAGTGAATCCCGAGGATGAAGTGGTGGACAAGGAAGTGGAGTTGGAGGAGGATGGGGGACAGGCAGTAGAAATGTCTGGGGGCATGGCAAGCCAGGACCTCTTTTAACTCCAGGGGGGGTCTAGGTAGCCCCAGCACTCTGGCACACCTGATGCAGGAGAGGAAAGCTCCATGAAATACTCATTGTGCTTTGATACTGTAGGAAGAAATGAGGTAGAGCTATTTTTTTTTCAAAGGGTAGAAGAGGGATAGAAATAACCAACAGTAGCACTGTTTGCATCTGCTTCTCATTTCCCTGTGAACCTAGACAGAGGGGACCCGAAGGAAAAGTTTGCTGATGCACACTGGGATGTGCCAGGAATTCTCCATACTGATCTCTAGGAAACTTTTGTGGAGGTACTCTGCAATCCTCTGCCAAAGGTTCCCTGGGAGGGCTGCCTTATTTCTTCCCCCGGGGTAAGTAACTTTGCTGTACTAATCGGCAATTACTTCTACAGGCACCAAAGCAGCACACAGTTGAGCAGCATACAGACTCAGCCTGCAGCCGCACGCATGCAGGAGCTGCACCCTTGCATCCCTGGTTACCCTGAGGAGCGAGATATCAGCTTCTATCACCCCCACGTTTGGAAAACGGTGCCAATATTCAGAATAGTGTCCCTAGGCGTTTGTAGTCATCCCCCTCTGAAACCCACCCGCCCTTTGTCCCATCTTGCCTCTTTCCCCCTGTGCCAAACCCACCATGGTTAGGGCTCTCGCTGTGCTATGTGCCAGCTATGGGAAAGTGAGAAAGTGGTGTATGTAACTTGAAAGGAATTAAGGCTGTGAGTGCACTCATAATAGTGCCTCTGTTTATTGTTTCTTTAACTTTTTCAGATGTGGCCTTGAGGGTCTATTCCTGCACACTAGCTGAGCGGCACTGTCTGAGAAGATGAACCAGGATGAGTAAAGGTATGTCTACACTACGGGATTACTCCGAATTTACAGAATTCGATTTTTGGCAACCGATTGTATAAAGTCAAGTGCATGCGGCCACACTAAGCAGATTAATTCGGCGGTGCGCATCCATGTACCGAGACTAGCGTCGAATTCCGGAGCGTTGCACTGTGGGTAGCTATCCCATAGCTCCCGCAGTCTCCCCCGCCCATTGGAATTCTGGGTTGAGATCCCAATGCCTGATGGGGCAAAAAACATTGTCGCGGGTGGTTCTGGGAACATCCTCCCCCTCCCTCTGTGAAAGCAATGGCAGACAACCGTTTCGCGCCTTTTTTCCTGGGTGAACTGTGCAGACACCATACCTCGGCAAGCATGGAGCCCGCTCAGCTCAAGACAGCAGTCATGAACATTGTAAACACCTCGCGCATTATCGTGCAGTTTATGCTGAACCAGGACCTGAAAAACCAGGCAAGGAGGAGGCGGCTACGGCAGCGCAGCAACGAGAGTGCTGAGGACATGGACACAGAATTCTCTCGCGCCGCGGGCCCCGGCGCTTTGGAGATCATGTTGTTAATAGGGCAGCTTCTAGCCGTGGAACGCCGATTCTGGGTCCGGGAAACAAGCACAGACTGGTGGGGCCGCATAGTGTTGCAGGTGTGGGACGATTCCCAGTGGCTGCGAAACTTTCGCATGCATAAGGGCACTTTCATGGAACTTTGTGACTTGCTTTCCCCTGCCCTGAAGCGCCACAATACCAAGATGAGAGCAGCCCTCACAGTTGAGAAGCGAGTGGCGATAGCCCTGTGGAAGCTTGCAACGCCAGACAGCTACCGGTCAGTCGGTAATCAATTTGGAGTGGAAAAATCTACTGTGGGGGCTGCTGTGATGCTGTGATGCAAGTAGCCAAAGCAATTGCCAGAAGCTGGGAATGGGCGACAGGGGATGGATCACTTGATGATTACCTGTTCTGTTCACTCCCTCTGAAGCACCTGGCATTTGCCACTGTTAGAAAATAGAATACTGGGCTAGATGGACCATTGGTCTGATCCAATATGGCCATTCTTATGTTCTAAGACTCTCAGTCTCTTCCTCCCCACTTGGCACTTCCTTCCTGTACCTTTTCTACTTTTTGGGTTAATTAGCCTTGTAGCTCTCTCTGGTCCATCTCCAATTGCTCAACTGGACACAGTTTTGCCCCTCAGGTTTACTCCGGGGTGATTTAATTGGTGATCCAGTTATCAGAGTGTTGGTACAGCTACTGATGCCCAGCACTGTCACAGTACTCTGAAGGTTTCCTTTATGGATGAGGACTGACAGGTCAGATATGAAGTGATTGCTTTGTGAAAACAGTTCACCCACAGGTGATCTGGTGTTTTTGTCTTTCAGCATCTTTCTGTGAGTTCATGCGAGAGCATAGTGATTGTCTCATTTCATCCACACACTTGTTAATGGGGTATTTAATGCACCAGATAAGGTACACCATACATTGTGATAGGCATGTGCAGGACCCATGTATCTTGAAAGGTGTATTGTGTTCATCATCATAGCAGTGGAGATATGTCTACAGGTTTTGCATCTCTTGTTATGGCAGGATTTGGTGCTGCTTTGAGTTGGGGTGTTCAGGTCGGTGTAGAGCTTTCCTCTGATGATGACAACTAAGTCTACCTACGTTAGGTCAACGTACAGCCACTGCAGTAATTACTGCGATTTTTCATGTCCACACTACCCTTCTTCTGTCGGTGGTGCACATGCTCACCAGGAGCACTTGCCTCAACTTACGGGGGACAGTTTTGGGGGGCTGAGAGGCCGGGCTCCCAGCTGGGAGCTTGGTGCCAAGTTGACAGGCNGGGTAGCTATCCCATAGCTCCCGCAGTCTCCCCCGCCCATTGGAATTCTGGGTTGAGATCCCAATGCCTGATGGGGCAAAAAACATTGTCGCGGGTGGTTCTGGGAACATCCTCCCCCTCCCTCTGTGAAAGCAATGGCAGACAACCGTTTCGCGCCTTTTTTCCTGGGTGAACTGTGCAGACACCATACCTCGGCAAGCATGGAGCCCGCTCAGCTCAAGACAGCAGTCATGAACATTGTAAACACCTCGCGCATTATCGTGCAGTTTATGCTGAACCAGGACCTGAAAAACCAGGCAAGGAGGAGGCGGCTACGGCAGCGCAGCAACGAGAGTGCTGAGGACATGGACACAGAATTCTCTCGCGCCGCGGGCCCCGGCGCTTTGGAGATCATGTTGTTAATAGGGCAGCTTCTAGCCGTGGAACGCCGATTCTGGGTCCGGGAAACAAGCACAGACTGGTGGGGCCGCATAGTGTTGCAGGTGTGGGACGATTCCCAGTGGCTGCGAAACTTTCGCATGCATAAGGGCACTTTCATGGAACTCTGTGACTTGCTTTCCCCTGCCCTCAAGCGCCACAATACCAAGATGAGAGCAGCCCTCACAGTTGAGAAGCGAGTGGCGATAGCCCTGTGGAAGCTTGCAACGCCAGACAGCTACCGGTCAGTCGGTAATCAATTTGGAGTGGAAAAATCTACTGTGGGGGCTGCTGTGATGCTGTGATGCAAGTAGCCAAAGCAATTGCCAGAAGCTGGGAATGGGCGACAGGGGATGGATCACTTGATGATTACCTGTTCTGTTCACTCCCTCTGAAGCACCTGGCATTTGCCACTGTTAGAAAATAGAATACTGGGCTAGATGGACCATTGGTCTGATCCAATATGGCCATTCTTATGTTCTAAGACTCTCAGTCTCTTCCTCCCCACTTGGCACTTCCTTCCTGTACCTTTTCTACTTTTTGGGTTAATTAGCCTTGTAGCTCTCTCTGGTCCATCTCCAATTGCTCAACTGGACACAGTTTTGCCCCTCAGGTTTACTCCGGGGTGATTTAATTGGTGATCCAGTTATCAGAGTGTTGGTACAGCTACTGATGCCCAGCACTGTCACAGTACTCTGAAGGTTTCCTTTATGGATGAGGACTGACAGGTCAGATATGAAGTGATTGCTTTGTGAAAACAGTTCACCCACAGGTGATCTGGTGTTTTTGTCTTTCAGCATCTTTCTGTGAGTTCATGCGAGAGCATAGTGATTGTCTCATTTCATCCACACACTTGTTAATGGGGTATTTAATGCACCAGATAAGGTACACCATACATTGTGATAGGCATGTGCAGGACCCATGTATCTTGAAAGGTGTATTGTGTTCATCATCATAGCAGTGGAGATATGTCTACAGGTTTTGCATCTCTTGTTATGGCAGGATTTGGTGCTGCTTTGAGTTGGGGTGTTCAGGTCGGTGTAGAGCTTTCCTCTGATGATGACAACTAAGTCTACCTACGTTAGGTCAACGTACAGCCACTGCAGTAATTACTGCGATTTTTCATGTCCACACTACCCTTCTTCTGTCGGTGGTGCACATGCTCACCAGGAGCACTTGCCTCAACTTACGGGGGACAGTTTTGGGGGGCTGAGAGGCCGGGCTCCCAGCTGGGAGCTTGGTGCCAAGTTGACAGGCTATGTAAGTAATGCAGTGTCTACACAAACACTGCGTCACTCTAACTATATCAACCTCAGCGTTACAACTCTTATGTAGGTGGAGTGATTAAGTTGGTGTAGTGAGGGAATTACATTGGCAGGAGCAACGCTGTAGTGTAGATACTTAAAAAGTTAGTTCGATGTAAGCTGCCTTATATTGACCTAACTCTGTAATGTAGAACTGGCCATATTTATAGTGGAAAACAGTAAGAAGTTTATCATCAAAAATTCAAGCAATAGTGAGTAAGCGGAAGCAAATGGTTACATATAAAACAAAATAACAAAAGACTTTCTAGAAACTAAACTTAACTAACAGGCTAGCTTTCTTTCTAAAGTTTATCTCACCACCAAAGTCCTCTGCAGCATTTTCAACCAATGTTGGGCGAGATGCCATTTTCATGAATGTAAACGCACTGCTTGTTTACTTCCTGGGTCCAGAATAAGAGGGTGTATTCTTTACCGTCTACCTATACTCCCCATAGTTCATTGTCTGTATTCAGAGACTGTATAACCACCTGTAATTTGTTTTTCCTGTGTGCTCCTTCCCTGCTGACTTCACATCTCTTTGATAACTTTGTATGTAAATGGGCATCCATTTATAATGCTTAATTTACTCTTGTCTGACAGAAAACCTGTTTTTTCACTCCGGCTGGTGATTCGTTCCTTACTACAAACTCTAAGAATATATTTTCAGTGTATATATACACACAACTCCTTACACAGTATCTGTACATACATTTCACAACTATATTAATAACCAATGTGATCCTGGCTTTCATGTAAGCCCTCACATGACATTTTTTAGTGCACCAGAATGTATGTACCAGAATCAGGACATTCCTGTAACACACTGGTCAGTTGGCATTAAGGCCTCCTTGGGTCATACTGCAAAAGTCACTCTTGGGTTCTCAGTAAGGGTCACAGAGCAAGAGGACCTGTCTCACCAGCGATGCCTTTACTCTGTCTGCACTCAAACCAAGACATAGGGCAAGTCTATAACCACAGATGAGAGGTGTTTAAGGGCCAAGACAAAAGTCAAATAACTCACTTGAACAGGTTGCCAATCTGGGGTGGCAGGTGATGAAGCCCATTACAGGAAATGTTGAGTTCAGTCAGAGTGGAGATCTCACACAGTAATATAGGAAGCTCCCCCAGCATATTATGGGACAGGTTCAGGCCCTTCAGCTGAGAGAACCTAAATGTCAAGTGTACAAATTTTCATAAAGCACAGTGGTTAGTGACAAATACACATACAAGGACAAGCACAAAGGTTCTCTGAAGTAGTCCAAGTTCTTTCTTAAATATGACATCCCCTCTTCTCAAACCAGCTATAGCATGGCATTTCCTGTACCAAACAGGCTATACTCCATCAATAATATATACCTAAGGCTAAGATTTTGTCACGGACATTTTTAGTAAAAGTCACAGACAGGTCACAAGCAAAAAAGAAAAATTCACGGAAGCCGTGACCTGTCTGTGACTTTTACTAAAAATGTCCCTGACAAAATGGGGATCTGCTGGTCCCCACACTGCCTGAAGTGGGACCGCTACACAGGGGCTGGGAGCCACCTGCAGCAGCTAGCGGGTGCGGGGTACCCCTGTCACCCGCAGCTCCAGAGGCCAGTGGCAGCGGGGAGCTCAGGGGTTTCCCTGCCACAGCTGGGAGCTGCGGGGTTTCCTGCTGCCTGCAGCAGCCGGAGGGTCAGGGGTTCCTCCGCCACTGGCAGCTCTGGGGACCCCTGCCGCGGCCAGGAGCTCGGGGGTTCCCCCGCCACCGCCATGAGCTCGGGAGTACCCCGCCATCTGCGGCAGCTTGGAGCTCCGGGGGCCACCAGAGGCGGTGGGGTACTTCACAGCTCCCGGCCCCCATGAGTGGCAGGGGACCCTGCAACTCCTGACCACTGCAGGCTGAAGTCACAGAGGTCGCTGGAAGTCACAGATTCCGTGACTTCTGCAATCTCTGACTAAATCGTAGCCTTATTCATAACATTACTTCTGCTCTATATTGGGTAAGACAAGAGAAGTCTAAAGTTAGGTCAACCCAGCTATGTTGCTCAGGAGTGTGAAAAATGCACAGCTAGGTAGTTAAGCCGACCTAAACCCAGGTAGACAGCTCTAGGTCAATGGATGAATTCTTCGGTCGAACTGGCTACCGCCTGTCGGGGGGAAGATTTACTACAGCAACAGGAGAACCCCTCCCTTTGCTACAGTGAGTGTCTACACTGAAGTGCTGTAGCAGTGCAGCTGCAGTGTTTCTAGTGAAGACAGACTAAGAGTTACATACACTCCCATCTCTTTAAACTCAGAAGCAAAACAGACAATTATCTGTCTGCTAGATAAACACCTTGGATTAGGGACTATAAACATTAGAACAGGAGATTAATTAGCAATTTAAAATAATTTCTTCCAACAACAGAGTGTGTCATCTGAAGGATGGGGTGGAGGATTTCAAATGTGAGTTGAAAGTCCTCATTTCAGTACGTCTACTTTCAACATACCATTTGGGGGTGGTAAGCGACAAAGGTGGGACAGGAAAGCAGGAAATGAAACTGTTTAGCCACCAGATTAACTAGGGCCTTGAATGAATTTGGTGAAAGGCCAAGAGAAAGAGGTGTTTGGTGTAAACCAGGCACATCAAAAGAAACCTCAAAAGGCATAAACAGGGCTGTAAAGGGGGAAGCCCAGAAGCACTGTCTCTGAGGCCACATTCCACACTAGGAAAAGTGAATTGCTAAATTAAGGTTATTCACTGTAACTGGAGTTCTTTTAAGATGGACTCTACATTTTCACATTCATAGGGTGCCACTCTGATGGCAGAATGTTTCATAGCAGTACTCACTGGAGTGCTCTCGTGTGGTTGTGGTGGAATAGTATTACTACTTTGGGAAGAAATTTAGGATGGGGACCATAGGCGCCGGCTTCCTCTGGGCCCAGGTGTTGCTCAACCCCCTGCTCCGCCCCAGGTCCTGCCCCCACCTGCTCCCTTCCCCCAAGTCCCCAAACCCATCTCACCCCTTCCCCCAAGTCCCCACTCCCACACTGCCTCTTCCCACCCCCTCCCCTAAGCGTGCATCATCCCTGCTCCTCCCCCTCCTCCCAGAGCCTCCTGCACGCCGAGAAACACCTGACTGTGGCAGGCGGGAGGCGCTGGGATGGAGGGGGAGGAATTGAATGGCAGGGATGGATGGGAGGTGCTGGGGGTGGGGAAAGGAGAGCTGGCTACCAGTGTGTGCTAAGCACTCGCTAATTTTTTTCCAGGGCTGGAGAGCACCCACAGAGTCAGCACCTATTGTGGGGATAGAGTACCACTTTATTCTTGTGTAAAATAATGAATGACAAATCAGCCATGAGAGCTTGTATTTCACTTACTTTTCTACCAGATGTGATTGCTATAACAAAAACTGTCTTAATTGAATAGTGAAATAGGGAGCATTTCCCCAAGGTTCAAAGGAAGGTTTCACAAGGTGAATAAACACTAGGTTGAGGTCCCAAGTTGGTGCTGGTTCTTTGACTGGAGGGTAAACATTCATTAGTTCCTTCACAAATCTTAGCTGTGTCATGGGTAATTACAGTCTTATGATCAATGAGGATGTGGTGTGCAGAAATAGCTGCCAAGTGCACTTTGACAGATGATCTAGACTAGAGAGTCCTTATAATTTCAAATGGAGCAGGTACGCCAGTATGGACAGAATGCTCAACGGCTAGGTGGAGGCGTGGTCAGGCAGCTCTGCAGGCTGCCTCTGCCTGCAGGCACCGCCCCCGCAGCTCCCATTGGCTGGGAACCACGGCCAATGGGAGCTGCGGGGGCAGTGCCTACAGGCAGAGGCAGGCTAGTGCGCAGAGCTGCCTGGCCATGCCTCCACCTAGCAGTTGAGCGAGGGGGATATCGCCGCTTCTGGGGAGCCACCCCAGAGCCCATCACACCCCGTCCCGGGCCACAATCCCCTGCCCCCTCTCACACCCAAACTCTGCTGCTGGGCGGAGGGCAGGGGCAAGGGCCCGAGACTGCCCCAGCAGCAGCCAGTGCACCTGGTCCAGGGGCTGCCTGAGCTAGGTGCACCAGACACTGTAGAAGTCATAGAATCATAGAATATCAGGGATGGAAGGGACCTCAGGAGGTCATCTAGTCCAACCCCCTGCTCAAAGCAGGACCAACACCAACTAAATCATCCCAGCCAGGGCTTTGTCAAGCCTGACCTTAAAAACCTCTAAGGAAGGAGATTCCACCACCTCCCTAGGTAACCCATTCCAGTGCTCCACCACCCTCCTAGTGAAAAAGTTTTTCCTAATATCCAATCTAAACCTCCCCCACTGCAACTTGAGACCATTACTCCTTGTTCTGTCATCTGGTACCACTGAGAACAGTCTAGATCCATCCTCTTTGGAACCCCCTTTCAGGTAGTTGAAAGCAGCTATCAAATCCCCCCTCATTCTTCTCTTCTGCAGACTAAACAATCCCAGTTCCCTCAGCCTCTCCTCATAACTCATGTGCTCCAGCCCCCTAATCATTTTTGTTGCCCTCCGCTGGACTCTTTCCAATTTTTCCACATCCTTCTTGTAGTGTGGGGCCCAAAACTGGACACAGTACTCCAGGTGAGGCCTCACCAATGTCGAATAGAGGGGAACGATCACGTCCCTCGATCTGCTGGCAATGCCCCTACTTATACAGCCCAAAATGCCGTTAGCCTTCTTGGCAACAAGGGCACACTGTCGACTCATATCCAGCTTCTCGTCCACCGTAACCCCTAGGTCCTTTTCTGCAGAACTGCTGCCTAGCCACTCGGTCCCTAGTCTGTAACAGTGAATGGGATTCTTTCGTCCTAAGTGCAGGACACTGCACTTGTCCTTGTTGAACCTCATCAGGTTTCTTTTGGCCTAATCCTCTAAATGTCTAGGTCCCTCTGTATCCTATCCCTACCCTCCAGCGTATCTACCACTCCTCCCAGTTTAGTGTCATCTGCAAATTTGCTGAGAGTGCAGTCCACGCCATCCTCCAGATCATTAATGAAACCGTGACCTCCGTGACAAACTCGCAGCCTTCATCATCATCGCTATTCAACACGAGTTCTTCTGAAGTACCTCTACCACACCACTGTAAGGATTTTAAAAAAATCCTTATTCCAGAAAGAAGACTCTGCCTCTTTGAGAATCAGAACTGTGCTAGTAAATAGGATTGTGTGTAGGAACTTCGTGCAATTTATTTTTCCCCAGTTTATTTTGAGTTCCAGTTTTTTAATTAGTGAGCATATCTGAAACATAGCTGTGGATAGGTCATCTTGTGAAAATGCTTTGATGAGCTAGTTATTTGAATAAGGGTGTATATATAGGTAATCTGTGAACTTAGGTGTGCTGCTACCACAGACAGGCACTTTGTGAATACTTGAGATGTGGTCAAAAAGATCAACGGGAAGGATTCTATATATATTGTTAAAAATCTTCTCCCTCAATGAATGGTAACTGTGACATGAAAGTCTGATAGCAACATGGAAATATGCATCTTGTAAATTGAGAGCTCCAAACCACTCATGAGTGGACAGGGAGGGCATAACTGACGCCTGAGTAAGAATATGGAATTTGAACTTTCTTATGAATAAGTTGAGCTACTGCAGATCTAGAATAGGTCAAAGGCCTCCATCCTTTTTTGAGATGAGAAAAAGGAGAAGCCCTTTTCCTGGAATTCTTCAGGAATTTCCTCTGTGGCACTTGCCTTTCACTTCTGCCCTTAGCAGTCTCTGGTGAGAGAACCCTCTGAAGAGGGGAGATTTGTGGAGAGGGATGGTGGTGAACTGAACGAAGTAATCCCTTGGGAAGATTTCCAGAATCTGTCTGTAGTGATGATGGCACTCCAGGTATTGAAGGAGAATAAAAATCTGTTTCCAACACGGGTGGGGAGGTTGGTACATAAGTTTAAGTTGTTTTAAGGCTCCTGAGGATCTCATCAAACCCGAACTCTAAGACCAGGTGCAGAAGACTAGGGATGTAGTTGTTTTGCCTTTCAGGCGAGGCTTGTAAATTTTTCTGCTCTGCTGTTGCTGTGCAGATTGTTGTTGGTATGGTCTTTTATGAATAAAGTAGGATGATGAGACAATGACTGGTATTGCTTCCTGTGGCACCTGAAGGTGGAAATCTCACAGAAAGTTGAGAGCTGCCTAGGGGTTTAGCAGGGGATTCAGTGTCCTTCAGCTTTTCTAGAACTTCATTTGTTCTAATACTAAATAGTCCATTATCTTCAAATGGAAGGTTTTTCACTCAGGTTCTTGTCTCAAGTGGAAACCCAGATAATCAGACCCATGAAAGACATTTCAAGGTAATAGCGGAAGCTACTATGCTAGAATTTGTGTCCAAAGAGGCTCTTAACGGATGTTTGACTCTTAACTGGCCCTCACAAATTAAAACTTTGGCCAGTTTCTTCTGTTTCTCAGGTAGGGATTTGGCAAATATGGTAATTTTCTTCCATAGGTGGTACTGATACCTGGACATTAACAGCCTGGTCTATTCTAAAACCGAGTAGATACTCTAATGCCCAGTAACACTGAAGAAAAGACCATTCTGCCTAGGACATCAAGCTTTTGCCTTCCCTGCTGGACAGAGTGGAACTTATCCTGTTATTCTCCTGAAAGTTGCAGTGACAACTAGCGAATTACGGAATATTACGGAAAAAAGGAAAAACTCTCTATAGCCAATTGGTAGAGCTTATCTGTTTTGGTCATAGCTTCTCCAGAGGTGAGATTCATCCACAGACTCTTAGGCCTGGTCTACACGGAGGGGGCGGGGGGGTGTCGGTCGATCTAAGATACGCAACGTAGCTGAAGTCAACGTATCTTAGATCGACTTAGAATCACTTCACGTCCTCGCGGCGCGGGATCGACGGCCGCCACTCCCCCGTCGACTCCGCTTCCACCTCTCGCCGTGGTGGAGTTCCGGAGTCGACGGCAGAGCAATCGGGGATCGATTTATCGCGTCTACACTAGACGCGATAAATCGGTCCCCAATAGATCGATCACTACCCGCAGATCCGGCGGGTATGTAGACGTACCCTTAGCTGATTGTAGTAATCCTTCCAGCATAGGGCGAGTAATTTTACTCTTTGAAGGAGAACCTAGAAAGTGTAAAACAGAGTTAAGTCTCTTACATTGTCACTGATGGAATGTTCAGGTTATGAGACCATTGTCTTAACCAACTCTTGACAATGGCTAGGCTGCTGGTGTGGTAAGACTACAGCCTATCATGATGAGCAATATTGTCTAACTGTTTCCTTGTACTCGCCCATCAGTCTGTGTGTATCCATCTGTTGTCTCCTGTTTTATATTTAGTTGGTAAGCTCTTTGGGACAGGAACTGTTCTTTTGTTTTTGTGTTTGTACAGTGTCTAGCACCACGGGGTCCTGGTCCATGACTGCGGCTCTTAGGTGTTATGATAATACAAATAATAATTAATCACCAATTTGTAAAATTGAATCAACTGCCACAGGACAAAAGGCTGAGGATACCCAGACATTCTCATCCAGTGACATTTGAATGTTTGGCTTCAGATCCACCTCCTGAAGTTCAACAGGTACCTCAGGGTTCTTTGGACAACATGTAACTTCTGAGACAGCTCTCTGGAAACTAGAAAGGTAGACCGATCTGGTTGCTTCAGAGCCAATGCATGTGATTTGCTTTGCCCCCTTAGAGAGGAAGGGTTTTTTTTTAATATAGATTCGTCTATCTGGGTGATGGAAAATAAGACCATCTGGCTCATGGTGGTATGTCCTAGTCTTGCCTGTATCCCAGTGTCAAAATTTCTATTATAATAAACTAGTGGGTAAGAGTATTCCCTTAGTCTATGTCAGTGGTTCTCAAATGTATTTGATCACGTCCCACTTCTTTGTGTCTGTAGTAGTTTATGCCTGATTAAAAAAAAAAAAGCTTGCAACTCATTAAATATTAAAAAGTAGGGCAAGCACTCATTGTAATAAGAGCAAAAGCAAAACTGTGATTGTGGTCGATGCTTACAATTAAATGTGCACACCGCATCATTGCAAATGGATTAACATACAGATAGCAAAAACTTTGTATAATGCTATGTAAGCTTAACAGAAATCTATCAAAATACACAGCGCCATCTGAGGATCTGATATATCTGTAGGAATCAGCTTTGCTAGTTAATTAATTGCTGTAGGTAAAATGTGTGCAGTAAGTTTTTTCCCCCCCTTAAAGCCTCACATCCCCCCAGAATACATTCCGCGCCCCACCCCCAGTTTGAGAACCTCTGGTCTAATCTGTATCTAGTATCTCTATAATGTTCTCTGGTGTACTTGATCTGCCTTGCAGGAGGGGAATAGGATAGTAAAATGTCAGGTCTATCTTGGCCTAAAACATCTGACTACAAATTCAACTGTGAATCAGATGGTTTGAACAGGAGATGTTGTTGATCTTGGAAAGTGTAGTACCGAAAAGGGTGAGGCAAACTTCCCCAGGGAACTGACAGTAATCCTACAGGGAGGGAGTGTAATCCCAGGGGAAGGTCTTGTTGTTAGAACAGAATTCTCCTTTTCTTTCCTGAGGCGGGGAGGAGGGGACAGCCCAGAAACCTCTCTTATAATCCCTTTATCTTTTTGCCCTCGGGATTCTTGGGACTAAAAAGATTTTGGATCCAAGTGAATCCAGTTGTGGGTGCAAGTTGTATATTTGAGCCACTACAGTGATAGCAGATCTGGTAGATACCAAGGAGTCTGAAGTGATCTCTGCTCCCTTCTCCAGCAATGTCATTGGATCAGGTACACTTGTTTCAGAAGGGGTATGACTCTTCATATGGGTTTTGCTTTTAAAAACCACTTGGTTTTGGTCTGGGTTTTGAGGAGATTCTCTGGATCTCCTTAAAATGGATGCACTAGAATCTCTGAATGGATGCACTAGAATCAAGGGCGTCTCAATGAGAGGACTGGCTCTGCTGACAAAGGCAGACACCTTCGCTATGCCACTGTCCGGAACCAAAGGGGTGTGTTTCTGAGGGCCTGCTCTGCTGGCTGGTCAGATCCGATGGCTGTGGATTCCTCAGGACTGTGGTTCTACATTTGGCTCCCAAAGAGGAGGCTGGTAACTTTGTCTGAACTTTAGAATGCTTTTTAGCCTCTGTGAGGGCTGAAGCCAACCCGTGCATGCTCGTGGATGCTATTGGCTTGGAACTGGAGGCTTTAACTGCTTGTAGTTGTGACCTGTAGCAGCAAGTCCTGGAGCCTCTTCTAATGCTCCTTTCTAGCACTTGAAGTGAAGGTGCTGCATATGGAACAGTGTGATAGAAAATGGCCTTCTGCCAAGCAGACCAAACTTGGGCATCTGAAGCAGCGAACACAGTAGAACAAGCGGTGCTCCTCTTAAATCCTGCCCTCTTCCTTTGTTGGATTTGCAGATCCATGCCAAGGAACAGGATACAATAAATTAATGTATTGAAATAAAGGAAACAATAAAACTAAGCCTAAACTTTAACTTAATAAACTAAGAAACAGTCAAAGGCTCTGTGTCTTGATGGACCAATCCAAGTCAGATTGAATGAGCAAGGTTCCCGATCTGTTCTAAACTGCGGCTGGAAGGAACTTGGATGGCTGGAGTGCTCTGCCCCCTTTTTACAGCCTTGTCTTTAGAACATTCAGTAACAGTGAGGGGAAAACAGGAGGGGGTAGGAGAGCACTTAACGGACACTGCTACAAGAATCTTCCACCATCCAAGCTGCACTGCCCATGCAGCCCATAAGTGGCAATCTGCACAGGCCATTCAAAGACCACCACATATATGCACTTCTAGTGTAGATGAGGCTGTTGTAATTTTAACATACGTTAGCTGGTCAATGTAAACCTGACACGTTAGCTGTCTAGGCTCCCCCCAGGGTTTATTCACAGATTACCTCTACCTGCTAACATGCTAAAAATACACCTTTTTCACTTGTGAAGACAAAGCCTGAGAGACTGGCACAAAGAAGGGAGACTCTCTAGAAATGGAAAGCTAATACCCTACTGTAACTAAGCAGAAGAGGTACCTACCCAGCTTGGCTCTTGATGAGCACAAGAATAGATGCACCATGCAAACTGTTTCTTTTGTTTTATTTGTATCTTTTTGCTGTATTCTTACTAAATCTTGTTTTTAAAACTCTTTGGGAATTTCACATACAC
This sequence comes from Platysternon megacephalum, assembly GCA_003942145.1. Classification (NCBI taxonomy): domain Eukaryota; kingdom Metazoa; phylum Chordata; order Testudines; family Platysternidae; genus Platysternon; species Platysternon megacephalum. The sequence goes on along the minus strand of QXTE01000151.1, from coordinate 3,688,655 downwards.
TGCCTCAGAGAGTCAAAACATTCCACCTCTAACAAGAGACTCCCATGCTCGACATTCTGTCTCAAAGATATAGACTAAGGATTCCTCTTGCATAAGGTGTGTGACTCCTTTCTCAAGGCTGTGGTCTGAGACACATGGATACCTAGTGACCATGCATGAGAAATCAGTTTAAAAGGCAGCAGTGCCCACTAAGCTGCATCCTGGGCACGATAGTACTAGTCTTACACATTTATACCAGATTGGCTGCTGGCTAGTGAGATGCAGGTCTCCTTAAACTCCTTTCTTTTGGGGAGTTTCAGCTTCATTGGGCAATGACACCTGCCAGGGAGAGAGATGAGAAGTCCAGTCTTTGGCATACTAAGTCTAGAATGCAGACTTAATTGCATAGCCAATGGCAATCAATCTAAGGATCCTGCCACACTGCTGTCCCACCCAGGGACCAGGAAAACAGCATCTTGAAAGCTGCTCAGGAAGTTTCATTATTCTAATGTCATGGTTTCTAGTTCTTTTCTCACTTTTCAAATACTACAACAGACCCTGAAAGGTCTGAAAGGACCATTACAGTTTTTCCAGCCAGAGAACCTACTATTATCACTGCAACTAAGCAGGTAGGAAACCAAGACAAGCTTAGAAATAGAAGAACCTGGATAATAAACTAGACTCTAGCCCTAGATGAAATTGCACAGAAATAGCATAGTAAAGGTATTTTCTTTCACCTATACCTATGGTCACCTGAATATTTCATTGCTCTGCAGGAGGAGGGAGACAAAATACTATGGAGATGAGCACCTAAAAATACATGGAGAAATTGGAGGAGCATTTTTGCAGACTTCCAAGATAATCCTGCCACAGGAACACAGCTATTTGATTATGTTGCTGTAGGACGCCAATTGGCTTTCAATATTTCACAAAGTAACTGACAGAACCCCTTGTTAGCAAGTAAAAGAAGGCAGGGACCTGCAGGAATAAAGACCATCCTTTACAACGGAGTCTGATTTATTTTGGGATTTGTTTTTAAAGTTCTCTTATTTTTAGGTCGAATTGGGTCCCTACACTCTCCTACTTGTCGGCGCTAGTTGGACCTAGCATACAATCCATCATGCATCTCCCACTACCCAGTAAATGGATAATTACAAGTTCCCAGTGTAAAGCTGGAGTCTCGCAGACACTACCAATTCTGAATTTGTGACAGTATTAAAGATTAATTAAAACTAGCTTCTTTTATACTTGCATTCCTTAGTACAAGCTTTTACTCTTGACTGTTTTATCATATTCTCCCTCAGCATTTGTTCTTATATCTAACTATGCTGCCAGACTGTTTAGCAAATGGCATTATAATCACCACCATATCTTCTCTATGTAATAGCATATCACCACACAAGGTTCAGCACAATCATCCTTAATATGAAAGGAACATGTGGAAGGACAGCTTGTACATACTGTAAATTGCTGGAAGTTGAACAGTGAATGGAGACAAAAATTATATTTCCTAGTCTTCATCACCTTGAGGTAGGCAGAATCCTCCCAAAGACCAATCTCTTACAAGTATGCTAACTTCCCACAAGGACCACGGACCCTCAGTATACTCCTGCCTCCTCACCCAATTGTATATTCCAGAACTGCAAAATGTAATAGAAAATAGTTCTCTGCAGACCTGCAAAGAGAGTCAAGACCCCCTGATCCATCCAGTCGCATAAAGTTGTGTCGCAGGTTGAGGTAGGTGATGTCTTGACTGTAGAAGAGATGCTCAGGTACCTCCTCAAGGCTATAACAAGACAGATCAACTGTGCTGAGTCGCTGAGACACCACCTGAAAAAAAGAAAAGGGCAAGAGAGTTACAGCTACATTTACAATTTTCTTTCCAGTTCAATTCAATGAAAGTTTATTGGCGGGACAAGCTAGACAAGTGTTAACAAAGCACAAGAAAATGAAACCCCTCAGGCATCTATCGGGGGCAAATTCAGCCCACCCCGGACAGGTTTACAAACGGTGTTTAGGATTTGATCCCAGGCCTGTATGTTGCTACTGTCCATTCCTGTCGGCAGGCACATACACAAGCATGGAGAAAGGCACTGCTCTGACTTGCATACATTTTTTGATTCAGAATACCAGCCAACCTAAACTGCAGGGGAAATCCAAGGTGAGACAAATATCTAACTTATCTTAGGCTTTAGTGCCGCTGCCTATCAGCATAATATCTGAGCACCTTCAACATCAGACAGAATGGAAACAGTGAGTACCCAGTAGGGTTTCTTTGCCAAAGGACGTTGTGAAGGCCAAGACTACAAGAGGGTTCAAAAAGAATTAGACAAGTTCATGGAAGACAGGTCCATCAATGGCTATTAGCCAAGATGGGCAGGGATGATGTCCCCAGCCTCTGTTTGCCAGAAACTGGGAATGGGCCACAGGAGATGGATCACTTGATTATCTGTTCTGTTCATTCCCTCTGAAGCATCTGGCATTGGTCACTGTCAGAAGACAGGATACTGGGCTAGATGGACCTTTGGTCTGACCCAATATGGCCGTTCTTATGTTCTTCTGTTTGCTTGTTTTTGGAGTGTTGTGAATGTCATTCTTTTTATGCTGGAAAGGTACTATCAAAGAAGAAGGATTTGCAACATTTCCTAGAGGTGCTCACTTTGGGCTTTGTGATCTGCACTGTCCCACAGGAGCAAAACTCTCTTGGCAGTTCAAAGATTGATATTTGGTCTTTTATGCAGCTGGGTGTACAAAGGCACTGGTCCTGGGATGCACATGCACCCGTTCCAAGACTGGCCCCCTTTCACAGAATTGCTTTTCAAGTGAGGGGGCTGAGGGAATAGCAAGGCCATGTGACTATGTAAAAGGGCATGCTGAGAGATATAAGGGCAGCTTGTGTTCTGTTAGGAAGACTCCAACGAAATCAGGATAGAGACAATTTTCCACAGTTCCCAAGCAGAGGGAAAGGAACCTGCTGGGAAGGTGGTGGTCAGACTAGATGATCTCAATGCTCTCTTCTAGCCCTTGGATTCTATGACTATGAAAAAAACTTCAGCTGAGAGATTTGCAGGAAGAAAATCTCAGCTGGGACAGGATTATAAAAGACCAGGAAGTTCTGGAAAGAGGGCAAAACCCTGGTAAACAACTAGAAGAACTACTGAGCACTGGAAAAGTCTAAAAGGAACCGGTGAGCCTGGAAAAGCAGGGTGGGCTAACTGTTATTTTGAGAATAAACCAGACCCCTTAAGGCGAGAGTAATTCAAAAGCACCAACTAAGGTGGTTTGACTAGAGGGAGGGGGAGAAAGGAGCTAAACTGAGGCAACAGATGGGTCCAGTGCCGATAAGCCCCTACTACACTGGGGAACGATCTACTAACTGCTTTGACAATTTTAACCTCTGCCTTAAACTAGCAGTGGAAGCAAACTGGAAGCCAATGGAAGAGGCAGACAGCTGCATTCTGTATCAACTGCAGTTTCTGCATTATTTTCACAAATTATTATACTACATAAGAGCAAAGTCTTTAGTAGTGAAAACATGTATACATTGGCCTATATGGTGGAAGCCATACACTTTACACAAGAAGCCTTTGTTAGCATTCAGGCCAATCAGTGTAAAGCAGAGAACAACAAATGCAAGTCAAACACATAGAAGATCTAGCATGGAGAAATGGGATATTTTATACAGCCAAAGCAAATATAAGACATTATCTCTTAACCTGTATTTCACATCAGAAGCTGATACTATCTAAGGCCTGAGTTAGCACAGTCCATCAATCACCAATAAACATGCTCTGTAGTACACAGGAATCATCATAGTGGATCAGACCTGTGCTCCATCTAGTCCAGAATTCTATCTTTGACAGTGGACAATACGTTTCAGATGAAGGTGCAAGAAACCCTGTAACAGACAGTTATGCAATAACCTGTCCACAGAGAAACATCACCTGGCAGTTAAAGACTGGCTCATGCACTGAAGCTTGATGGTTTACATCCCATTTTTAATTCTACCTAATGTAACTGTGGATGTCCTTACTACCTGTATAACATCTAGTCTTTGTTGAATCCTGGTAAACTCTTGGCTTTTGGTTAAACAAAAATTTATTTCCTTAGATTAGATTTAAATTTATTGCCTTTCAGTGTCATTGAATGTCCTCCTGGTTCTCGTAGTCTGAAAAATGATCAATAAGAGCGCCTCATTACAGCAGACTTTCCAGGTCTCTAATAATTTTCATCCTTTTTTCTGGCTATTTCTGGTATATCACTAGTTCCCTCACTGCCATCTAGGATTGAGTTTGGGCTTCAAAGTGGGATCCCTTGCTCCAAAGTCCTCTTGCCCAGACAATGGTAATGTCAACTCTAGGACCTCCTGAGTCTCAGGACCGATTCCACTAGGGTGTGGCACCAGTGAAACAAAAAAACAGAAAAGCAGAATAGGCTTCCCCACTAGGGGTCCAGGAAGAATATAATGACAAAGCCACTCTAAGGAGGTGCTGACAAGGTGAGAGTCACTGGAACCTGACTCACTACCAAAGCCTGGAACAAAAGGAACAGGTGATGCTGTAACAGCCAATGTCAGGGGCTAAGACCGGATAATGGCACACCCAATATGGAGGACACAGTGGATGCCAATGTGCCCAGTGACAAAGAGTCCAGTGCTAAAGGTCCTGATGCAGAGATCTCCAATGCTAGGAGTACCAAAGCCAAGAGACCCAATACAAAACACAAGTCTGATATAGCCAATACCAAATGAGTCTGTGCCAATGCACCTGAAGTATCTGATACCCAAAAACCCAACAATGAAAAGGGTCTAAGACACCCAGGTTGGCACAGCACCGAGTTGTGAGATTCATGCTCATTTTTTCTGCTTCTTCCTTACTTGCAAGGAGAGAAAATGATTCCAGAAATGCAATCCCTTCAGGATTTAATGGGCCTGCCACATGAACAGGATGTTGAAGTGAAGCTCAACACTGAAGCCATCCCCTTCTGACTCTGCTCTGATGTGGAATAAGCATGTGGACCTGAACAGAATCCACCTCCTCTGGTCGTATTTGGATTCTGTGCTAACTCAAATCCATCAGAGAGGCTCTCTGTGAGTCTAGCACATTGTTCAGGTGGATGCAGCCAAGGCAGTAGGAAGGACTTATAGACTGCTGTAGCTGGGAAGAAAGAGAAGTTAGTCTCTGGGATTTGTTTTGAAGACCGCAATAAACTTCAGATGCTTGGTTAATATGAATAGTGCTATCAGTGTGGGATAGCGCAGAACTACAGCTCATAGCTGCTACATAGCTGCCGCCGCCTGGTGGAATGCTGAAATGAAGCATCCAGCAGATCAGAGAGACATGCAGTGGTTAAGTAGCCTCCAACCCACAGATGTCATAGTTCAAAGGAAGCCCTCAGGTGACCTCGGTACTCTCTAAGAACACAAGTTAGAAGCTGTGTCTCAAGAGTAAGCCTGTTCCAAAATTCTCCAAGCTTTCTTTCCTCTTGCCCCTGTATCAGAGCACCCGCACCTACAGCTTATTGGGCCTCACCGTGGATGCCTGCCGGTGCCATCTCTGGTACTCTGCCAGCGTTTCAAAGCAAACATGGTAGGTTTGAGCTTGTGCACCAGCAGAGCTGAAAGCAAGCGAGTGCTGCCGACGCTTCACTTCTTCCACCTGAAATGGGAGAAATAAGAACAAAAATAGCCCAGTCTAAATTCCAACAATTACACAATCTGAAATGCAGGGGGTGGGAATGTTAAACAAAACCAATACAAGACACTCCACAAAGTACAGTCAAGTTAGTCCCCTCTGCTGATATACAGCAAAAACTCCTTTTCAGAACCTCTCTGTTGAAACAGACCAATTTTTACAGTAGGGGTGCTGAATGTAGAAACCATGTATTTGGTTTGTTATTACTACTTCAAGCCAGGGAGTGTAGTAGCACCCCCAGCACCCCTAGTTCCAGCACTTATGGAACAGACCCAATAAGTAATTACTTCTGGGTCGTGGTAAATTGCTGGACAGAACCAATACACGTAAAAGTATCATGTAATTTATGGCTGAAGCATAGAACCTGCATTCCTTTCACTGTTTTATTAAACTAAAGATTGCCTAGTAAATAAGCAGAGAGGAATGAGGCAGATGTATTCAAACATCTTAACACAGAATCTCACTAAAGAGGCCTAGACTGACTTCTTGTAGGGAACATAATTCCTGGTGGCCCCTTCATTCTCACATCTTACCTACAGGAAACTAACAAAAAATCAGTTAGGCCCAAGAGCCTCACCTTCCCTCCGACAAGAGGAAGAATGTGCATCTTTCCTGTATGGCAATCCTTCACTGAGGATACGATGAGGCAGGTGCCACAGAGAATGACCAAGCGTTCTGCCCACTTGTGCAACTGTGTCTTCCCTTTGCGCACATTATAGACCCCAGACAGAAGGATTCGGTCTAGTTGCTCCACTTGACATGGCTTTTCTGAAAAGAAAATGGCACTTTATCATCCACTTTTCATTGGATTCTTCATTTCCAGCTTATGGGGATAATTAGCACCAAAAAACTGCATGCAATCTCAGCTATTAAAACAGACAACTATAGGTAAGTCAAGGCAGAGTAAATAGTGGTACACTGAGAACAGAGTCTCATTTGCAGGATAAACAGCCTGTAATAAACAATGCAATAATATTTACAAATATTTTGTAGAGAGATGAATGATTATATATTGCTATGCTCGAAGACATTAATGGCTGCAGTCAAGCGTGTCTGATCTACACGCAATCACAGACATCATTAAAGTTAATGGGCATGCTAGCCATCCTTCATTCTGGCTAAATGGAAATGCAATTAAGCTCCTTTACAGAGTAAGATAGCTGAAACCACTGCCCAAGGCACTGGGCCACATGGGAAAGCTTTAGCCAGAACTCAAGGCAAATGAGGAGTTTCCTTGGGGACTGATTGCAAAGGCAGGGGGCGCTGATTGATTGCAGCTGTGTTTGCATGAGTGGAAGAGACAGAAAGCCAGAAGAAAGCCAGAGAAACAGGCATGAGCATGGCCCTGAGAGGGGACAGAGACAGAATTCCTTGGGGCACAAGACTGTCTGGAAAGGCAGGCTTGGAATTTGTGAGCAAGGAAACTGGTCTGCTGTTGTTTGTTCCTGTGGTATACACAGAAACAGAACTGTGTACATTCTTTGCATCAAAGAAATTCTGACTTGTACCATCAATTTCTCTTCCTAACAGAAACAACTTGGCAAGACCCCACATACTGCTAACTTCTCAGGCCAAGAGGCGAGAGTATGTTCTGAGATAAACTATGATGGCATTAAAAAAAAAAATCCTCTTCCTTGATATGTCATTGTTTACCTTAGAATACAAGCTCTTTGGGGCATAGACCTGGTGCTGTCAGCAAAGTAACATGCACATCAAAAGCATAACAGAAATACCTAATAGGTTAGTATTAGTTAAGCAATTTTTCCTTTGAGAAAGAAATCAAAAGATGCAGCAAGGTTACAGTTTTCTAGTTAAATGAGCTTAAAAATGAATTCTGGTTTGCTAAGACATATGAAAGGCTATTTTAAGTGTGTCTTTTGATACAATAAGAATTTAAAATAATTAAACATGTTTTCTAGTAAAATTCTGCCACAAGATCTCTCTCCTGCTTTCTTAGTATTTGTATTTCTTGCATTTTGGGGAGTTTTTAAAATGCCTTTTTTTTTGGGCCACAATTCCTTTTGCAGGGTCATTTTTCATCTTCAGTAGCCTGAAAATTATTCAAACCTTGATTTGTGTGTGGCATAATATTTCATCTATAGGTACTGGAAAATGGAACATTTCTCTTGACATCTTGTATATGGTGTAGAGATCTGAATATACTGTTAAATAAAGAGGTATCACATATATATATATTATTGTTTTATAAAATCCTGACAAGTTCTGGAGGCATAGCTGTTAGAATTTTTAAGAGCACCACTCATGCAGAAGACTGTACTTCTAATTTGCACAGGATGGGACTGTACTTCTAATTTGCACAGAGGACTGTACTTCTAATTTGCACAGTTTTCAAACTGGGCACATCCATTAAAATTCACTGTAAACAGGAAAAGTTAAACCATTGATATAGGTACTTAGATAGTGCCCACCACTATAATATCGGAGTACCTTTGCTCTTCTACGCTGATCCAAGTGCCCACTGCAGGAAGCTGGTTTTTCTTTATTTAAAAATACCAGTTTAAGAAGGCTGTTAAAGTAACTGACAAATAGTTCTTGAGGTTAGGAAAAGAAAGGGACCTGTAGCTTTCACATTCTACCGGGTGGCAGATGTTCAGGCACGATGCCTTTTCTGCCATAAATTGATTGTGGTTGCAATCAGAAGCATGGAATACAAATATAGAATCTTGGAAAGGGTAAACTTCTTAATGCTGATATATGGGCTATTCAGATAATCTGCTAAGTGAAAACATCGTAGTTGTACATAAAATATTGCATTGTAGGAGTAAAAATATTCCAAGACATTTAAAACAATGTCTAGAAATCAGGAATGGAGACTTGCAAGCATCACTGAAGATTTGGAAATATTAGTTCTGTTTGCCAGGTTTGTACTGATATGGTTCCATGATATAAGTAGTTCTAATGCACACGGAACAGCCTTTTCTGGGTTTGAGGGACTCTGCATAGAAGACACTGTGTTACATTCCCTATTTTGATACCAAAAATCACAGAGGTGAGGCTAAATTGAATGAGCCTCACCTTGCCTCACAACCTCATGAAACCAGGAACCCAAAACAACATCCAGCCACTCATCCTACAAAGAAAAAAACAAAGGAAAAAGGAAGCCTTCATTAAAGCAGGCATCGTGAATATAGTAAAACCGATTCTAATGGCATTAGGAGATTGACCCTGCCAACATCACATTAGCCTCAGACACTTCTGAGATATTTATGGAAACTCACTCAGAACGATCCCACATCCTCTTTTAAATGAAAGAGATAATACATATTGATTTTAGATGACCATGTGGTTAGCCTTGCCTCAGCAGGTGGGAAATAACAAACATCATTGCACAGACGATATCCAGCTTCTAAATGGAATCCCTAAGCTCCTCCTGTAGCCCACTGCCTTCAACTGTAACCAGACAGTTCAGATCCTGTCTGCACTAAGGCCAACTGCTCATAAAACAGGCATTTCTCACCCACGGGTCTCTTCTTCAGCTGCAATCAGACGTGCCTGTTATGATACAGGTGGTTTAAAAGAGCGTATAGTTTGGTCAAGGTGTTTTTCATGCAGGGCCCTGAACCTGCAAATTGACCCATGCATAGCCCTTGCCCAAATCAGCTGAAACCTGTTGACGTTCAGGGCCCGCTGCAAGGCTCACTTGTTTTCTTGGAAAGGGCTGAGCTGTAGGTGGTTGGGGTCTTAAATCACAAATCACATCCAATAAGTAATGTAGAGACATCCCAATTAAAGAGAAAGACTTGGTAAATAGATACTTATTTCTGATTTGAAAATAGTGACCTAGTGCATGTGCAGGCCTAAATATTACTCTTTTTCTTTCCTTGTCAAAGTCTGAGCAGAAATACAGAATCCGATCCCAGGCACTATCTCAGGGGTGCCCAACCTGAGCCTGAGAAGGAGCCAGAATTTACCAATGTACGTTGCCAAAGAGCCACAGTAATACGTCAGCAGCTCCCCAGCAGCTCTCCCCCCCCCGCGCCTCCCGCCCACCAGCAGCCCTGCCGATCAGCAACCCCCCTCCCTCTTCGCACCTCCCGATCAGCTGTTTTGTGGTGTGCAGGAGGCTCTGGGGGGGAGGAGAAGGAGCGAGGGCACAGCAGGCTCAGGGGAGGGGGCAGGGCCTGTGGCAGAGCCAGGGGTTGAGCAGTGAACACCCCCTCCCCCCCCCGGCACATTGGAAAGTTGGCACCTGTAGCTCCAGCCCTGGAGTCGGTGCCTATACAAGGAGCCTCATATTAACTTCTGAAGAGATGCATGGGGCTCCGGAGCCACAGGTTGGCCACCCCTGCGCTATCTTGTAAGTGAAGCAGAAACTGTTTTCAAACATCCTAGTTTAAAATGTTAGTGGTGCTTGCCCCAGACTCTCCTCAACCTACTGCATCAGGCTACTCTGGTCTGGGCACAGAGACTTCCATGGAAGCATAACTGTCATCCCAGAGGAGACCAAAGGGTCCACCTAGACCATTTATTGTCAGCAGCTGGGGGCCCTGGAGCTCTCAGCCACTGCAAGCAGAAGGGGGCCCTGAAGTCATCAGCTGCCATGGGCACCTGGAGCTGTCGGCCGCCACGGGGGCACCCAGAGGTCTGAGCCAGTGTGTCTGTGGCAGGGGCCATGGAGCTGTCAGCCACCACCATTGCGGCAGGTGCTGGATGCCCCGTCTCATAGAATCATAGAATCATAGAATCTCAGGGTTGGAAGGGACCTCAGGAGGTCATCTAGTCCAACCCCCTGCTCAAAGCAGGACCAAACCCAACTAAATCAGCCCAGCCAGGGCTTTGTCAAGCCTGACCTTAAAAACCTCTAAGGAAGGAGATTCCACTACCTCCCTAGGTAACCCATTCCAGTTCTTCACCACCCTACTAGTGAAAAAGTTTTTCCTAATGTCCAACCTAAACCTCCCCCTCTGCAACTTGAGACCATTACTCCTTGTTCTGTCATCTTCTATCACTGAGAACAGTCTAGATCCATCCTCTTTGGAACCCCCTTTCAGGTAGTTGAAAGCAGCTATCAAATCGCCCCTCATTCTTCTCTTCTGCAGACTAAACAATCCCAGTTCCCTCAGCCTCTCCTCGTAAGTCATGTGCTCCAGCCCCCTAATCATTTTTGTTGCCCTCCGCTGGACTCTCTCCAATTTATCCACATCCTTCTTGTAGTGTGGGGCCCAAAACTGGACACAGTACTCCAAATGAGGCCTCACCAGTGCTGAGTAGAGGGGAATGATCACATCCCTCGATCTGCTGGAAATGCCCCTACTTATACAACCCAAAATGCCATTAGCCTTCTTGGCAACAAGGGCACACTGTTGACTCATATTCAGCTTTTCGTCCACCGTAACCCCTAGGTCCTTTTCTGCAGAACTGCTGCCCAGCCATTCGGTCCCTAGTCTATAGCAGTGCATGGGATTCTTTCGTCCTAAATGCAGGACTCTGCACTTGTCCTTGTTGAACCTCATCATATTTCTTTTGGCCCAATCCTCTAATTTGTCTAGGTCCCTCTGTATCCTATCCCTACCCTCCAGCGTATCAACCACTCCTCCCAGTTTAGTGTCATCTGCAAACTTGCTAAGGGTGCAGTCCACACCATCTTCCAGATCGTTAATGAAGATATTGAATAAAACCGGCCCCAGCACCGACCCTTGGGGCACTCCACTTGATACCGGCTGCCAACTAGACAAGGAACCATTGATCACTACCCGTTGAGCCCGACCATCTAGCCAGTTTTCTATCCACCTTACCGTCCATTCATCCAGCCCATACTTCTTTAACTTGCTGGCAAGAATACTGTGGGAGACTGTATCAAAAGCTTTGCTAAAGTCCAGAAATAGCACATCCACTGCTTTCCCCTCATCCACAGAGCCGGTTATCTTATCATAGAAGGCAATTAGGTTAGTCAGGNAGAATGCTGTCTCCTGCAGCAGGGCTCAGGCTCTCCACCTCCTGTCAGACCCCCGCCATTATTTTTAGTAAAAGTCACAGACAGGTTGCAGGCTTCCATGAATTTTTATTGCTCACGACCTGTCTGTGAATTTTACTAAAAATAGCCGTGATAAAATCTTAACCTTAATCATGTTATACCATTCTCTGCTACACTGAAGAGACCATAATTTCTTCCCATGTAGATACTTATAGACTGTAATCAAGCCACTCCTTAACCTTCTCTTTGTTAAATTAAATAGATTGAGCTCCTTGAGTCTATCACTCTAAGGCAGGGGTCTCAAACACGCGGCCCGCAGGGCTATTGCATGCGGCCCGCGAGCTCCTCCCGGCCCCCCCGCCCTCCCCCAATGTTTACCTGGCCGACCAGCACCGGGGGCAGGGCAGGCTCCCTGCTTGCCTGCCTGCCCTGCCGCCGCGTCGCACCAGGAAGCGGCTGGAACCTGGGGGAGGAGGGGCGCAGGGGTGTGTGTGGCTGTTGCTTCAGGCACTGCCCCCAGCAGCTCCCATTGGCCACAGTTGCCCATTCCCGGCCAATGGGAACTGCTGGGGGCGGTGCCTGAAGCAACAGCCACACACACCCCTGCGCCCCTCCTTCCCCAGGTTCCAGCCGATTCCCGGC
>QXTE01000151.1:3535842-3675723 GCA_003942145.1 Platysternon megacephalum | reverse complement strand
GCACCCCAACCCCCTGCCCTGAACCCCCCGCTGCACCCCTCCTGCACCCCAACCCCCTGCCCTGAACCCCCACCACACCCCTGCCCTGAGCCCCCTGCTGCACCCCGACCCCCTGTCCTGAACCCCCTCCACACCCCGCACCCTGACACCCTGCCCTGAGCCCCCACCGCACCCCACACCCCTCCTGTGCCCCCTGGGGGCAGGAAGGGGGCAGAGTTGGGGTGGGGATTTCGGGGAAGGGGTTGGAATGGGGGCAGGGAAGGGGAGGGAAGGGGTGGGAAGAGGCGGGGCAGGGGCGGGGCCTCATGGAAGGGGTGGAGTGGGGGCTGGGCCGAGGGCGGCGGGGGGGAGGTGTCAGTAAATGCGGCCCTCGGCCCAATGTACTAGTCCTTATGTGGCTCTCAAGGTCATTTGAGTTTGAGACCCCTGCTCTAAGGGGTAAGCAGAGGTCTTCCAGAGGGTACATCAACTCATCTAGATATTTGCCTAGTTTTACAACAGGCTACATAAAAAGCACTAGTGACGTCAGTACAAACTAAAATTTCATACAATGACTTGTTTATGCTGCTCTATACACTATAAGTACAGTATTTATATTCCAATTTATTTATTTAATAATTATATGAAAATGAGAAAGCAAGCAGTTTTTTTAGTAATACTGCACTGTCATTTTTGTATTTTTATGTCTGATTTCATAAGCAAGTAGTTTTTAAGTGAGGCAAAACTTGGGGTGTGCAAGACAAATCAGACTCCTGAAAGGGGTACAGTAGTCTGGAAAGGTTGAGAGCTACTGCCCTAAGGCATGTTCTCCAATCCTTTACTCATTCTCATGGCTTTTCTCTGAACCTTCTCTAATTGATCAACATTCTTCTTGAATTGTGGGCACCAGAACTGGACACAGTATTTCAGAAGTGTTTGAACCAGTGCCAAATATGGAGATAAAATAACGACTACTCCTACTTGAGATTCCACTCTTTATGCATTCCAGGATTGCATTAACTCTTCTGTCCATGGCATCACATTTGGAGCTCACATTCAGCTGGTTATCTACCATGACCACCAAATCTTTTTCAGTCACTGCTTCCCATGATAGAGTCACCTGTCCTGTATGTATATATTTACATTTAGCTGGATTAAAACTCATATTGTTTCCTTGCACCGAGTTTACCAAGCGATCCAGATCATCCTGAATCAGTGACATGTCTTCATTATTTACCATCCCACCAATTTTTGTGTCATCTGCAAACTTTATGAGTGATGATTTTATAATTTCTTCCAGGTCATTGACAAAAGTGTGAAATAGGATAGGGCCAAGAACCAATCATGGTGGGAACCTGCCAGAAACACACCCACTCAATGGCCATTCCCTATACACGTTTAAATTTTGAGACCAATTAGCCAGTTTTTAATCCATTTAACGTGTGTCATCTTACTTTTATATGTTCTAGTTTAAGCAAAATGTTGTGCAGTGCCAAGTCAAATGTTATGTCAACACTATTTTTTTTATTAAACTAAAAGTTTGGTTGACAAAAGTGTCAAGTTAGTTTGACAGGATCTATTTTCCATAAACCCATTGATTTGCATTAATTACATTACCCTCCTTTAATTCTTTATTAATTGAGTCCCATATCAGCCAATCCATTCTCTTACTCGGGACTGATGTCAGGCTGACAGGCCTGTAATTACCCTGGTCATCCTGTTTACCCATTTTAAAATCTGGCACAATATTAGCTTTCTTCCAGTCTTCTGGAACTTCCACAATGCTCTGAAACCTATTGCAAATCAACATTAATGGTTCAGCAAGGTCCTCAGCCAGCTCTTGCATGCAAGTTATTTTAATCTGATTTAAAAATGTCTAACTTCAGTAGCTTCAGTTTAACATCCTCCAGAGATACTAGGTGAAAGGAAACAATGTTACCACCAGATGATGAGACTATATCATCTATTTTCCCCCAAACACTGAACAATATTTATTGAACATGTCTGTCTTTTCTACATTATTGATAATTCTACCATTTCTAGTAATGGACCAATACTGTTGTCAGGATTCTTTTTGTTCCTAATACATTTTTAAAACTCCTCATTGTTCTTAATGCTACTGATTTTGCCTTGTGTCCCTTTGCTTTGCTTTTCAACTTACTACAATTCCTAACTTCTGATATATATTCATTACTATCAATTTCTCCTTTCTTCCATTTGTTTATATAATTATATATATGTATCCTCTAAACCAGGTCAGTTTTTTAATCAGAACAGCCCTCTTCCTTAATTGTGGCTTTTTGGACATCTAGTAAGGTGATCTTAAATGATCACCAATCATCATTCACATTTTTCTGATTAAATACTTCCTCCCACTTGATCTGGCTCATAGTTAATTTCAGCTTTGTGAAATTGGCCCTATTAAAGCACTAAGTATATATCTATTGCTGGGGGGTGGGGGGGATTTTATTCTGCTTGCACATTATAAATGTGATCAAGTCATTATCTCTTGCACCTAAGCTACAATTAATTTTTAGTTCTGTGATCAGTTCCTTTATCTGATAGGACAAATCTAATAAAGAATTCCCCTGTGTAAGCTGAAACTCTTTGAGTAAAGAAATTGTCATCGATAATGTTAGAAATTCCAAGGATGTTTTAATGCTGGCAGCATGAGACCTTCAGCATGTGTCACCCAAATTGAAGTCCCTCATGATCACACAGCTTTTCTTCCTACACATTATAGATAGGAACATAACGCATTCCCCAATGTGATTGGGTGGTCTGTAGCAGACACCAACTGACACCCCATCTTATGCTTTATATGTTAGGACATCGATCCATAAGCATTCAAGATCATTTTCTTGTGAGTTATCAGTGGCTTGGAAACAGGTCATGTCTTTTTTGACAGTGTCACTCCCTCATCCCTTTTGCTCACTCGTTTCTTTCTAAATAGGTTATAACCATTGATTCTAACATTCCAGTCAGGTGAATCATCCCATTAGGTTTCAGTAATATCAACAAGATCAAATTTATGCTCATAAATGACCAATTCCAATTCTTCTGGTTACCGAGGCTCCAAGCAGTGGTGTAAAAACAATTAAAGTATTTCTTCTCTTCATGTCCTTTGGTTCCTTGATTTTCTTCTCAACATCTCAATTTTGTGCTGAGCACTCGTCTTCCCTCTTTTTACCCGTCCCTTTTGCTATTCATTTAGCCCCCTTCTCACTATTCTAGCCAGCCTGTCCCCAAGGAGATTGGTCCCCACTTTCTACTGAGGTGGAGGCCATCCAAAATATACAAGCCCCTCTCCCCAAGGAAAGTGACCAGTGTTCCACAAAACCAAAACCCTCCACCTCTTACCTAGCCAGTGGCTCACTTCCAGAATCTTCTGTCTTCCTTTGCTCATGGGACAGAAAGGATCTCATAGAAGATTGCTTGGACTTTCTTCTTCTTTAGCATGCTTTTGAGTTCCCCGAAATCATCTACTATCTGTGAGATATCCCATGATGCAGTGTCATTAGTGCCAATATGAACCATCACCAGTGGATCCTTGCCTGTTGACTGCAGAAGTTTTTCCAATTTTAGAGTGATGACTCGTGCCTTGGCTCCAGGAAGGCAGCACACTGTCTTGTTGTCCACGTGTCCCTTGCAGAATGTTGGTTTGGTTCTTCTGCGTATTGAATCTCCAACAAGGATAGTTTGTCTTCCATGGACAGTTGAGAACTCTGTGGGTAAGCATGATTTTCTTACAGGTTGGGCTGAGCTACCATAGACATGTGTGTTCCATACATCTCTGTTCCCTTAGACCTGCTCGATCTTGAGAGTTATCTTCCAAAGTTTGCACATTGAGCACCTGGTATCAATTGGAAACTTTTAACTGTGTGGAATTCCTCCCAGTCCTCTTTTCTCTGTTGGCCACACCCTGCTACGTAAAATGCTGCCATGACCTCCTGCCTTTGGTGGTTATGAACTCCCAGGTCTCTTCTCTGCCTTCCTTTCTCGGTGACTCCTTGGTGACCCACAAGCTTTGAAGATGTTTATGTAGGGTGTGAAAAATCCACCACCTGAGTGGCATTTTTAAGATCACTTACATCCGTGTGTAGACAGAGTTCTTCTGTCAACCTAGCAACCACCTCTCAGGGAGGAGGATTACTTTTGCTGATGGGAGAAGATTGTATCAGTTTAGCTTGAATCTACAATGAGACAATGCTGCTGCTGGAAGGAGGTGCCATGGTACTCAGGCCCAAGGGAATAGAGGTGTATGTGTGTGTGAGGCTCATTTCCAGTAATCTCTGCATTGAGAAAAAAAGTCTTAATGAGATCACCTCCATTCAGTGGGACTATTTTCCCTGAGAGGGGGGTGAGAAGCTGACTTGACTCATGTACTAGGGGAACAGCACATACTGGTGCCCCTGCAGCCATAGCCACTGAAGACAGAGGCAGCTGTAGAGGCAACTCCATGGGAAATAAAAAATCCACTAGTGCTTGTCCATTTGGTAGGAACAAGGGGTGGGGAGTAAAGATCCCAAGAGTAAGTTCTGGAGATAGAAGTTCTTACTGCAGGCAATTGGTGGAGTTAGAGCTCACTGATTTGTAATGAATAATTTGATACTTTAGCATCTTTCATTGCTAATAAAGCAGTTCTGGTTTCCTCAGATTTATTTAAAACAATTTAATATTATTTGTTTGTGAAAGTATTTACTATCAACCTACAGAATGAAAAACTTTAACAATCTGATGTTCCAGCTGTGTTGATTAGTTGCAATTGAGTCAGACCAGGCACACAGTATGGATTCTGTTCTCTGGCTGTATGATATGCAAGCCATTCAAGTACATATTAAAAAAAAGTACATTTGCCTAAGAACACTCATGCACTCAACTTTGAAGTGTGTCTTCCACAAAACATTCACATCAATAAAACAAACATTTGAATATTGGTGGAGAGTGAACACAGTAGAGTTCAACCAAGTATTTGTGGAAATGTGCTCAGCTCCACGAGGGTGCTATCCAGCATGAACATAGCTGGTGATGATGACTAGTGGAAGAACAAGAGGGACTGGTTAGAGTAGTGCAAGGAATGCAACAAAAAGCAAAGGGATGAAGTTTCAAAATGGTAACACTAGGCTGCTTATCAGGAAACATTTTAGCTGTGAGATCTATCAGACTCTCTCCCCAAGAAGTGTCAGGAGCCCCATTATTTGAGATATTTAAACCATTCTAGAAAGAGCTTCAGAAATATATGTTGTATTGTATTTTAGTCCAATACTGACAAGAGGTACTGCAGATTAGATGCGCCATGAAGGCATACCAAATGTTTAACTGTAGGCCAACTAGCTTGACCAGGTGTCTCAATTTTATAGGGACAGTCCCAATATTCAGGGCTGTGTCTTATATAGGTGCCTATTACCCCCCACCTTTGTCCCAATTTTTCACACTTGCTATCTGGTTACCCTAAGGCCAATTGGGAAAGTTACTCATCTAATGACAAAAAATAGGTCAGTAAATGAGTATCATATGCATTATTTCTGACTATTGTCCCAGTGTGTTGGCAGTAAAACCCAAAAGGTAGAATCATAGAATCACAGAATATCAGGGATGGAAGGGACCTCAGGAGGTATCTAGTACAACCCCCTGCTCAAAGCAGGACCAATCCCCAACTAAATCATCCCAGCCAGGGCTTTGTCAAGCCTGACCTTAAAAACCTCTAAGGAAGGAGATTCCACCAACTCCCTAGGTAACCCATTCCAGTGCTTCACCACCCTCCTAGTGAAAAAGTTTTTCCTAATATCCAACCTAGACCTCCCCCACTGCAACTTGAGACCATTGCTCCTTGTTCTGTCATCTGCTACCACTGAGAACAGTCTAGATCCATCCTCTTTGGAACCTCCTTTCAGGTAGTTGAAAGCAGCTATCAAATCCCCCCTCATTCTTCTCTTCTGCAGACTAAATAAGCCGAGTTCCCTCAGCCTCTCCTCATAACTCATGTGCTCCAGCCCCCTAATCATTTTTGTTGCCCTCCGCTGGACTCTTTCCAATTTTTCCACATCCTTCTTGTAGTGTGGGGCCCAAAACTGGACACAGTACTCCAGATGAGGCCTCACCAATGTCGAATAGAGGGGAACGATCACATCCCTCGATCTGCTGGCAATGCCCCTACTTATACAGCCCAAAATGCCGTTAGCCTTCTTGGCAACAAGGGCACACTGTTGACTCATATCCAGCTTCTCGTCCACCGTAACCCCTAGGTCCTTTTCTGCAGAACTGCTGCCTAGCCACTCGGTCCCTAGTCTGTAACAGTGCATGGGATTCTTCCGTCCTAAGTGCAGGACTCTGCACTTGNACAGAACACTCTATGGGATACTTTATGCATATATTGTATTAATTTGTCCCATTTTATGAAAACACACTGCAGACAATAGACAGTTTTGATAAACATTTATATAGGTATCTCTATAATCTCTCAAATACATACAAAAACAAGTTAAACAATATTAAGGCCGCGAAGTCAAGCATTCAAAAATTACAAAATGCCAGAATTTAGTTTGCAGATGTAATCTTAACTCTACCTCTTTGTGCAGATGCATTATAATATTGTCTTTCCCATCTCATTCAGTGGAATGGAAGCCTCAACCATGCTATCCATGCTGCAGGGACTGATGGGACTATTCAGCTAAAAACAGGTAAATGAAAAGCTATTTGACTGAAGAAAAATTAGAATTAGGTCCAATATTCAGCCAAGTAGCAATTAGAAGCTGATTCTTCATAAAGTCTAGATAAAAAAGGTCTTTTAATCTCAAATTTGTAGGTTTCTATGACATGGGGGAAATTATTTGATTCAACATGTGACTCTTCAGTCTATATATCCCTATCAAACAACTGTAAGATACTTAGCACAAACTAATTTGTTGTGGTATTTTACCCAGGCTCTTCAGCTTTGCTGCCACAACAGAGATTAGGCTATTCAGAGATGGCACGGGGGAGGTGGCTTGCCAAATTTTTAGTGTTTGAAGATTCCTGTTGATTCGCCTTTGAGCCCACAAGTTAGTGGCAGCCTGGAATGCTGGCTCTGTATCACTCAGGATGGTTGGATTCCTTACCAGTGTCATGTGAGTGCACAGCACCACATGAGGACAGACTAATTTTAGAAAGCCTGCATAACATATCAGGTTCTATTTTCTCATTGCAAAGCTTATAGATCTAAGATGTTAATGAGCTGCACTGTAGCAGAAAAAAATGAAAGTGAAGGCAGCATGCAAATTCCAGCACCAACAATGCCTGCAGCACAGGCAGCAAGACAGCAGCTGCAGTAGCACAGGCCAGGCTGAGGAACAAAGCAGAGTCCAGCATGCTCCTTTACTATACATTAGTGTAGAACAGGAGATGCTAAACAATGCTTCAGTGCCACTGCTATACATCAAGATTCCCAGGGGTAGGAAGGGTCTGTCAGGTTACATTAGTTAACGCATTAGCAGGACTTTTGGTTTAATGACTGAAGATAGCTAACTGAGAGAAGTATGAACAAATGAAGTAATGCTTATCAGTTCAGAGTATACCAGCCTGTCACTACAAATCTGCACTACATAGCAGCCTTTCCTTGAGAAATCAGGCTGCCACACCACAAGGATATGAGTAAGATGCACCACACACCTAAACCCCTTTCCCAAATTTTTCTTTCCAACAACCCATTCTCAGCTAGGTTCAGGACTGCATGTTAAAACTTTACTTGCAATACATGAGCTAAATGTGCCTGTTCTATGGAGTAAACTGTAAAAGGTACAATGGGTACCAGGTTTAATCCCTACCAGGTCCAGGGCTCCAGTGTCATATGGATTGCCACTTGCAGTTGTAGTAACAGAAGGAATCTGCCAGCCAGAAATGTTTAGATTCATAGATTTCAAGGGCAGAAGGGACCACTGCAGTCAAGTCTGACCTCCTGTATAGCACAGGACATAGCACTTTTCCAAAATTATTCCTAGAGCAGATCTTTTAGAAAACATCTCATCTTGATTTAAAAATGGTCAGCGATGCAGAATCCACAACTCTTGGTAATTTGGTCCAATGGTTAATTGCCCTTATTGTTAACAATATACACCTTATGTCCAGTCTGAATTTGTCTAGATTCTACTTCCGATTGGATCAAGTTATACTCTACTAGACTGAAGAGCTCATTATTAAATATTTGTTCCTCATGCAGATACTTACAGTCACCCATTAACCATCTCTTTGTTAAACTAAATACATTGAGCTCTGAGTATCACTGTAAGGTAGGTTTTCTAATCCTTTAATCATTCTAGTGGCTCTTCTCTTAACCCTCTCCAATCAATCAATGTCCTTCTTAAATTGTGGGCACTAGAAATGGACACAGCATTACAGCAGTGGTCACACCAGTGCCAAATACAGAAGTAAAATAACCTCTCTGCTCCTATCCAAGATTCCCCTTTATGCATCCTTGGATTGCATTAGCTCTTTTGGCCACAGAATCACATTCGGAGCTCATGTTCAGGTGACTATCTATCACAACCCCCACCATCTTTTTCAGAGAGTCACCGCTGCCCAGGATACAGTCCCCCATGGGACTCTATCCCCATGGCCTAAATTCTTTGTTTCTACATTTAGCTGTATTAAAACACATTTGCTAGCACCCAGTTTACCACGCAATCCAGTTTGCTCTGAATCAGTGACCTATCCTCCTCCTATTTACCAATCCTCAAAAATTGTGTGTCATCTGCAAACTTTATCAGTGATGGTTTTGTTTTCTTCCAGGTCATTGATAAGAAATGTTAAATAGCAAAAGACCAAAAACTGATCCTTGCAGGACCCCATTGGAAACACACCTGCTCGATAACCATTCCCCATTTACACTTACATTTTGAGACCTATCAGTTAGCCAGTTTTTAATCCATTTAATGTCACTTTCATTTTATATCATTTTATTTCTAATCAAAATGTCTTTGATACTACATCAAATGTCTTAGAGATATTTAAGTATATTACATCAACACTATTACCTTTAACAACCAAACTCGTAATCCCATCAAAAAAGATATCAAGTTAGTTTGATAGGATCTATTTTCCATAAATGCATGTCAATCTGCATTACCCTCATTTAATTCTTTATTAATCAAGTCCCGTATCATCCACTCCATAATCTTGCCTGGTATTGACTGGAGGCTGACAGGTCTATAATTACCTAGGTCATCCTGTTTACCTTTTTTAAAAATTGGCATAACATTAGCTTTCTTCAAGTCTTCTGGAACTTCCACAGTGCTCGATGACTTATTGAAAAATCAACATTAATGGTCCAGTGAGCTTGATTAAAAGTCTTGGATGAAACTTATCTTGACAAGCTGATTTAAAAATGTCTAACTTCAGTAGCTTCTGTTTAACAGCCTTCAGAGATAGTAGTGGAAAGGAAAGTGTGTTATCACCATATGATAAGACTATATCATTAAGGCCCTACTTGAATCGTGGGATGACTGTCAAATAATTGCAACTGAGTTGCAGCCAAGACATGGAAAATGGTGGAAAAGTAATAATGAACATTTATTAATTGTGGTAATTTGGAAAAGCCAGCCACCCCGGCTGACAGATATATAAGTCTCTGCTGCTCTCCCCCAGAGAGGGAGGAACAGCAGCAGAGGATATCCCAGTACTCACACCCTGGCTGCTAGAATATCTACTTGGGGAGACAATGGGCTGGGCCCAGTGCACTCTTCTCCTGCCACATAGAGCCCCGTGCTGGCATAGCACTGGTGGGGAGACACCCCTTCCCCAAGCATCAGGTTTCAGAGTGTTCCATTGTGTCTGAAGAGTGCAGTTAACCATGGTCTTATCCCGGAACTTCAGCTGGTCTTTTAGCTATTCTGAGCTCAGGATCTTGATGATCAGGACTGAGACCTGAACTTCACTCAGTATTCTATGGGAAGCCAACATAGAGAGAATGGAGGACAGATTTGATGTGCTCACAGTAGCCTGTGTTTCTGAGATGCGTTGCAGCATTCTGTACTAGCTGAAGGATTGTAAGAGCTGATGGCTTCATGCTCAAGTATAGCGCATTGCTGTAGTCTAAGTGAGAGGTAATGAAAGCATGTATAACTGAGGCCAGGTCATCTCCCAAAATGGGATGGAATCTGCTGCTAGCCAAATAGAGATGGTAGAAAGTGTTACTGGGGAATGATGCTATGTGAGAGTTTAGATCAGGGAGGAATCTAGCAGCACTTTTAAACAGTGGAGTGAACTGACCAATTGTGGGTGTGTACTTTCTACCAAAGGAGACTGCAATGTCACTGCAAACTCTTCAGAGCATTTTCCTCTTTCCACCAGCAGAGCCTCTCTCTTGCTCAGGTTCAACTTCAACCAGCTGTTCTTCATCCATGAACTGATCTCATCCAAGCACTAGGCCACCTTGATGATAGTGGTATAGTTATACGTGGGGAAAGTGCATATTCTGGCACTTGAGCCCATGTCATCCTACTAGTTCACCTATTGGCTGCATGTAGAGATTATAAAACGAACAAACAACGGATCCTTGTGGGACTCCACAAGTGAGGGGTATGGTGGAGGTGATGGAGTTTCCATCAGTATTCTTTGGATGAATCCTTCCAGGAACAACGAAGCATTTTAGCACTTTCTCCTCGACTCCTGATGCATCTATGTGCGCATGTTTTCGTCCCTTTTGCTCAGACTTAGCAGAACAGTTGGTTTGCCACACAACAAAAAAAGTAGCTCTCTCTAAACCAGAGATTAAAAAAGTACAAGATATTAATGCTGAAGAAGTTGCTACTGTGCTTATGCAGTGATTATTTGCACATACTTTTCAGATTAAAGGGATGAAGGAACTCTAAGGAATCTGCTTCCTAGAGCCAGATCAGATCTAGTCACTGCCAGAACATCCTAATCTGAGTCATAGAGCAAACTAACGCAGCAGATGGGCTTCCCATAGACAAATTGGGATCAGATCTAGTCAGAATACATAAATCAGGAAGTGCAATTACAGTAAATACTGTGGATTAAAAGAAAAACTAAACTTCAACCAAAAATATATATACCCAACTTTTATCAGACTCATGATTAGGATCTGTAATCCATCCCTCTAGTCCCATTGCTGCATTGTTGATTTTCTAGCAATGAAAAAATTAATACAGACCCAAAGGAAGAAACAATGAATGAAATCTACTGTAATAAAAGTCAAGTATTATTCAAAGAAGAGTTATTACTCTAGTGTGTAATATTACATTGCATATATATTACACACACCAGCATTGCACTGACATGCCCCTTCCACCCTGCTTGACCTATCCAAAGGCCCACATAGAACTACATCACCTTCATCTACCTTTCCTCATACTATAACATGATCTCAGTGGCCCTGTACTGTCTGCATTTTCTGTCAAGGGCCCTGGGTTACAGGGCACAGGAGATGACTAAGTATACAGCAGCTCAGCACCCCCTTTGGCAAGGGGAATTTACCACCCCACCCTAACATGGAATAGTTGGACTGTAACTAAAGAACCACTGCTCAATGCTAGAGGTCTCACAAATATCCTGCTACCAGTGTATAAACTCCCCTTTCGAAGCAAATCAATCAAGAAGCTACCCAAAAACCTCTATCCCTCTCAGAGAGGCTTCAAGTCAGTGCATGGTACAGAAACAGCACTTGCTGCTCTTCTGAATGACAATGGAAACACATCCATACTTTTCCTGCTGGACATCTCTGCATCATTTGGTATCACTGACCAAATACTCCTATCCTACCTCCAAGAGGCTGCAGGAGTGAATAGTATCTCCCTGATATGGCTCAGGTCCTCTCTCTCAAACCATAGGTTTGTTATGGGCAACTGTTCCTCTACTCCATACTCACACCTGTGGAGTCCCACAAGGTTCAATCCTCTCTCCCATATCATTCAATGTCTATGTGAAACTGTTGGGAAGGCTGCCAAGACAACACAGGCCGAAGTGTCAGCAGCATACAACCACCACCAAGTTCTACATCTCCTTTAGGTCAAATGTAAACGGCACTCTCTCAATGTCTAAGATGAAATCAGCTCTCAGATGAAGAACAGCTGGCTGAAGCTGAAAACAGGCAAAACGGATGGAAGTGCTTCCCTCTTCCTACCAGCATCACAAGAACTTGACTCCTCTCCAGTATCTCCCAAAATTAACAGCATCTGCCCTCACGTTATCAGCTTTGTCCCCAGCCTGGATATTCTTTTGTCTCCTAAGTGCTACTGGATGCACAAATAGCTGTAGCAGCAAAAATAACATAACACACAACATAAAATAAAATAAACACACTTCCATCTGAGGGTTACCTGCTAGGATGAGTGCAGATACATGGCCAAGGTGAGCCATGGATTCATGACCTCCAGGCTTGATTACTTCATTCCTAGATATGAACTTCAAGTACACAATCTGAACACAACCCCAGCTGGTACAACACACAGCAGATTTCTTTTGGGGGGAGGGTGATCATCCTGAAGTGCAACTTGCAAATAAACTTGTGCAGGGAACAGGAGGGTGGCACGGGAGTCCCTGAGGGAGTAGAGAGACTCATCCATCTTGTCACTAAATAACTTATGATTGCCAAAGGGAAGGTCCTCAAGGGTTGTCTGGACCTCTTTAGGGAAACTGCTAGACTGGAGCCAGAAGTTGCGGCGGAGCACCACTCCGGACACCAAGGAGCGTGACGCAGTGTTGGCAGTATCAACAGCAGCTTGGAGAGCTACCTTGGCCACCAGCTTGCCCTGATCCAACAGATGCTGAAAGTCCTGCTGCTTTTCCGGAGGGAGGAAATCCTGAAAGTCCGTCATATTGAAATAGCTTGAAATAGGACAGGAAATCATACTTGGCAAGGATAGCCTGGTAGCTGGCAATGTGGAATTGCAAACCCACGGACAAATACACCTTGTAGCCTAGTAGGTCCAGCTTTTTGGCAGCGCTGTCAGGAGGGGGCGGATTTAAATTGCTGCTGACGGGTGCGCTCAGTGACCGCGTGGACAACCAGGGAGTTGGGCAGCAAGTGGGTAAAGAGAAAGTCCGTATCCTTAGAGGGCATGAAGTAGCGGCGTTCCACCAGCTTCAGCATAGGGGCGCAACAGTCTGGGCTGGCTGCAAAATGGTGTCGTGGATGGGCAAGGTGGTACGGGAAGGTCCCAGAGGCTGGAGAAAGATTAAGCACAGCAGCCATACAGTGGAGCAAGCC
Organism: Platysternon megacephalum; assembly: GCA_003942145.1. Taxonomy (NCBI): domain Eukaryota; kingdom Metazoa; phylum Chordata; order Testudines; family Platysternidae; genus Platysternon; species Platysternon megacephalum. The sequence continues at coordinate 3,662,543 of QXTE01000151.1, read as the reverse complement.
CTGGTATTGGGCATGGTCATCAGGCGGTGAGAGGGCAGGTGGAATGAGGGCATCATCTGGGGATGAAGAGGCACCCGTGGGAACCATGGGTGCTGATTGTGCTGATGGAGTGGGAGCATCCAGAGGCTCCACGTGGAAGGGAAGGATAGTTCACTGGTTTGAGCATTGGCCTGCTAAACCCAGGGTTGTGAATTCAATCCTTGAGGGGGCCATTTAGGGATCTGGGGCAAAAATCTGTCTGGGGATTGGTCCTGCTTTGAGCAGGGGGTTGGACTAGATGACCTCCTGAGGTCCCTTCCAACCCTGATATTCTATGATTCTATGAAGGGAGTAGTGTGGATGTGAGATGGCAGGTGATGCGGGCAGTGCATCTCACGATGGTGGTAGGGGTCCCAAATGAGCAGTAGGGTCAGGTGTAGAAATCATCAGGCATCAGTGCCCAGGTTGGAGGACCACTCAGATTCAGAAGAAGGGTCCAGCAGAAGAGGGGATGTTGGTGTCGGTGGAGCCATCGGTGCAAGACGAGGTCTAAGAGGACGGTCGACAAGTAGAAGGGGTTTGTCCGTCACCAGTGCTAGTGGAGAAGGATGGAGCACGAGAGACTCATCCACTGGAGAGGGGAGTCCCAAAATAGGTGGCGGTCCAGAGTGTGGGGGAGAGCCGACAAAGGGCAGCATGAGCTGAGCCAACGATGTCAGGGGAGATAATCGCCCTGGAGTGTGCGGGACTGGGAGGGACAGGCTGGAAGGTCCAGGCAATGGAAAGTCAAGGCCGAGGGTGAAGGAAGTGGCCCAGGTGCCGGAGCAGAAGATGGAGCCAGCGATGTACAACGGCGCTTGGATCGGTGCTCCATACGAGCCTTTTTCGGAGCAGGAGTATTCATGCACAACTTCTTGCCCAACCTAACATGGCTCAGGGAGGTAACGCTGCACTTAGGACGGAAGAATCCCATTCACTGTTACTGGATAGGCAGCAGTTCTGCAGAAAAGGACCTAGGGGTTACAGTGGACAAGAAGCTGGATATGAGTCGACAGTGTGCCCTTGTTGCCAAGAAGGCTAACGGCATTTTGGGCTGTATAAGTAGGGGCATTGCCAGCAGATCTAATGCATTAGAAAATCAAGTAACCCTTTAATTTTAACAGTTTCCCTCATTCTCTTCTTCTTCTGCACCTACCATCTCCTAATGCTTCACCCCCAGTCTTCCTGTTCAATCAATCAAGCCAGTCTCTTCCGCCTATTTGACAGCTTCTTACATGAAATGAGTCAACAGTGTAACACAGTTGCAAAAAAAGCAAACATCATTCTGGGATGTATTAGCAGGATGTAAGCAAGACACGAGAAGTAATTCTTCCGCTCTACTCCGCGTTGATTAGGCCTCAACTGGAGTATTGTGTTCAGTTCTGGGCGCCACATTTCAGGAAAGATGTGGACAAATTGGAGAAAATCCAGAGAAGAAGAGCAACAAAAATTATTAAAGGTCTCGAAAACATGACCTATGAGGGAAAATTGAAAAAATTGGGTTTGTTTAGTCTGGAAAAGAGAAGACAGGGGGACATGATAACAGTTTTTAAGTACATAAAAGGTTGTTACAAGGAGGAGGGAGAAAAATTGTTCTTCTTAACCTCTGAGGATAGGACAAGAAGCAATGAGCTTAAATTACAGCAAGGGAGGTTTAGGTTGGACATTAGGAAAAAGTTCCTAACTCTCAGGGTGGCTAAGCACTGGAATAAATTGCCTAGGGAGGTTGTGGAATCTCCATCATTGGAGATTATTAAGCACAGGTTAGACAAACACCCATCAGGGATGGTCTAGATAATACTTAGTCCTGCCATGAGTGCAAGGGACTGGACTACATGACCTCTCAAAGTCCCTTCCAGTCCTATGATTCTATGAACACTACGTCTTCCTCCATGCTAACCTTTATGGCATGCAACACCTTCCCCAAATGATCCATAAGGCCACCATATCCATTCCTCCAAAGCTCTCAAGACTCACCTCTGTGATTCACTTATATCAGCTGACTAATGAAGACTTAGGGGTCAGACAGGGTTAGCTGGCACTTTGCACTTTTTTAAATTATAAACAAGTATTTTACTGCATCCCTCTTTTCCCTTGATTCAAGCGTCATTTTCATTGTAAACTCTTCAGGGCAGGAATTGCATCTTCAAATGTTTAACGCTTTGTGCAGTGGAGCTTTGTGGCACTATGGTAATACAAATATTAAAAATAAAGATATAAGCCAAAACATCACTCCCTAGGGGTCTGTTTCATCCCACAACCATGTAACAAATGCTCTCTTGAGAGAACAAAAGATCTGATTTGTAAAATGTTTCTCTTAGTAACCGTGGCAGCTTATTTCTAAAAGCAGTATACAGTGATACATGTTAGGTGTCTGATGTGATGTGTTATATGCAAATTCTTACCATTGTAAAAGCGAATCATGCAGCTGAGATCAGAGTTTGCTGCCTCTTCCTGTATTCTCACAAGATCCTCAAAGCCAAGCCCAGCCAAGTACTCGTACACAATCTGAAGGGGTTTCTCTGTGGGCTCCAGCCTCCTAATAACACAATCCACAAGAAGAAAGGAGTTTAGTATGGACGTGAAAGAATGAACTTTTTTTTTTAGGACAGTTACAGCGCAAAAAGAGCAACGACTTGGTCTTTCTGCTTCTCTGAAGATATCATCTGACAAGGACTCATTCCTGGGGCATGTGATCCCTAGTTTGAGAAAGATGAACACTTCAAGTACTAAACCTGTTGATCACGAAGGACAGGGGGTCACACAAGACACACCCTGGTGATCATGCACCACCAAGGATTCTAATGATTGCCATTCATATCTTTCAGACAGTTTCTGGCTGAGCAGAAAGCAGAGACGCCATGAGAAAAAAAAGAGCAGCATGTCACAAATCAAAAAGGATTTAAAAATTATGCTTCAAAAAGACTATGTACAAAAATGAAAGAAACCCCCATTTCAAGAAAGTTCCCTTCCAAATACAGCTGGTAGGAGAGCACGAGTGAGAATCCTGTGAGAAGGTTTCTTCAGAGAATTAGAGTGACAAGATAAGTCATTCCCCCTTCTCGAACGATCCCACATCCATGCAGAATTCTCACTCCTAGAGAGCAGAGAGCTTGAGGGATGTTCCCAAAGAAAAAACATCCCATAACTACAACAGGCAGCAGGAACTACGCTAGGACTAAACAATTTGAATAAAGAGAAAGGGGGGGGGGTGCAAGATGTCTCTCTAAAACAACAAGCTTCATGGATTTTAAGACCAGAAGGGATCATTATGATCATTTAGTCTCACCTCCTACATAACACAGACTAGAGAATTTCACATGGTAATTTCTACAACAAGCCCATAACTTCTGGTTGAGCTAGAGCATCTCTTTCAGAAAGAGACCAATCATGATCTAAAGACTGCAAATGATGAAGAATCCATCACATCCCTAGATAAGCTGTTGAAATGATTAATCATCTTAACTTTTAAAAATTCTCATTTCTAATCTGAATTTATATAGCTTCAACTTCCACCCTTTGGATTCTGTTGTGACTTAGCTCTGGTCTACACTATGAGTTTAGGTCGAATTTAGCAGCATTAGATAGATTTAACCCTGCACCCGTCCACACGACAAAGCCATTTTTGTCGACTTAAAGGGCTCTTAAAATAGATTTCTGTACTCCTCCCCGACGAGAGGATTAGCACTGAAATCAACCTTGCTGGGTCGAATTTGGGGTAGTGTGGGTGAAATTCGACGGTATTGGCCTCCGGGAGCTACCCCAGAGTGCTCCATTGTGACCGCTCTGGACAGCACTCTCAACTCAGATGCACTGGCCAGGTAGACAGGAAAAGCCCCGCGAACTTTTGAATTTCATTTCCTGTTTGGCCAGCGTGGCGAGCTCAGAGGTGACCATGCAGATCTCATCAGCAGAAGTGACCATGGAGTCCCAGAATCGCAAAAGAGCTCCAGCATGGACCGAACAGGAGGTATTGGATCTGATCGCTGTATGGGGAGAGAAATCCGTGCTATCAGAACTCCACTCCACCCCAGAGGACTGCCCAAGCAACAGAAAGCTGGCATTCAATAAGTTTTGAAGTGCAGTGTGGCCTTGTGGCCTTCCCTCCTCCTCCACCCCTCCCGGGCTACCTTGGCAGTTATCCCCCCATTTGTGTGACGAATTAATAAAGAATGCATTAATTTGAAACAACAATGACTTTATTGCCTCTGCAAGTGGCGATCAAACGGGAGAGGGGAGGGCGGTTGGCTTACAGGGAAGTAGAGTGAACCAAGGGGGCGGGTTTTCATCAAGGAGAAACAAACAGAAAAGGACCTAGGGGTTACGGTGGACGAGAAGCTGGATATGAGTCAACAGTGTGCCCTTGTTGCCAAGAAGGCTAACGGCATTTTGGGCTGTATAAGTAGGGGCATTGCCAGCAGATCGAGGGATGTGATCGTTCCCCTCTATTCGACATTGGTGAGGCCTCACCTGGAGTACTGTGTCCAGTTTTGGGCCCCACACTACAAGAAGGATGTGGAAAAACTGGAAAGAGTCCAGCGGAGGGCAACAAAAATGATTAGGGGGCTGGAGCACATGAGTTATGAGGAGAGGCTGAGGGAACTGGGATTGTTTAGTCTGCAGAAGAGAAGAATGAGGGGGGATTTGATAGCTGCTTTCAACTACCTGAAAGGGGGTTCCAAAGAGGATGGATCTAGACTGTTCTCAGTGGTACCAGATGACAGAACAAGGAGTAATGGTCTCAAGTTGCAGTGGGGGAGGTTTAGATTGGATATTAGGAAAAACTTTTTCACTAGGAGGGTGGTGAAGCACTGGAATGGGTTACCTAGGGAGGTGGTGGAATCTCCTTCCTTAGAGGTTTTTAAGGTCAGGCTTGACAAAGCCCTGGCTGGGATGATTTAGTTGGGATTAGGTCCTGCTTTGAGCAGGGGGTTGGACTAGATGACCTCCTGAGGTCCCGTCCATCCCTGATATTCTATGATTCTATGAAACAGAACTTTCACACCATAGCCTGGCCAGTCATGAAACTGGTTTTCAAAGCTTATCTGATGCGCAGCGCGCCCTGCTGTGCTCTTCTAACCGCCCTGGTGTCTGGCTGCGCATAATCAGCGGCCAGGCGATTTGTCTCAACCTCCCACCCCGCCATAAACGTCTCCCCCTTACTCTCACAGATATTGTGGAGCACACAGCAAGCAGTAATAACGATGGGAATATTGGTTTCGCTGAGGTCTAACCGAGTCAGTAAACTGCACCAGCGCGCTTTTAAACGTCCAAATGCACATTCTACCACCATTCTACACTTGCTCAGCCTGTAGTTGAACTGTTCCTTACTACTGTCCAGGCTTCATGAGCCATGGGAGCAAGGGGTAGGCTGGGGTAGGTGCGACCGCGCGGTGCTGCCGGCTGGGAGAGCAGCCTGAGGCAGAAGCCTCCAGCTCGCATGATATTCCAGGCAGGACTGAATCTCCATGAGACAAAACTTGAAGAGAATGACCTGGAGTCACTCCCATTTATGTCCAGGCGCCCCTGACCAACCTCACCGAGGTCGGTCAGGAGCACCCAGGAGACAACGACGATGGCTAGCAGTCGTAATGCACCGTCTGCTGCTGCGAAGGCAAGGAGCTGCTGCTGTGTAGCAATGCAGTACCGCATCTGCCAACAGCACCCAGGAGACGTACGATGACAATGAGCTGAGCGGGCTCCATGCTTGCCGTGGTATGTCGTCTGCACGGGTAACCCAGGAAAAAAGGCAAGAAACAATTGTTTGCCATTGCTTTCACGGAGGGAGGGGGACCTGATGACATGTACCCAAAACCACCCGTGACAATGTTTTTGCCCTATCAGGCATTGGGAGCTCAACCCAGAATTCCAATGGGCGGCGGAGACTGCGGGAACTGTGGGATAGCTACCCACAGTGCAACGCTCTGAAAGTCTACGCTAGCCTCGGTACTGTGGACGCACTCCACCGACTTAATGCGCTTAGTGGGGGGACACACGATCGACTGTATAAAATCAATTTTAAAAAAATCAACTTCTATAAAATCGACTTAATTTAATTGTGTAGACATACCCTTTGTCTGCAAGCTTAAAGAGCCATCTACTATAGGAAATCTTCTCCCTATGTATGTATTTAAAGACCATGGTTGAGTGGACTCAAATGTTTTTTCTTAAAATGAACAAATTAAGCTTCTTTAGTCTTTCAATGTAAAGTGGGTTTACCAGACCTCAAATCATTCTTATACTACTTTTCTGAACCCTTTCCAATTTCTCAACATCCTTATTGAAGTGTGAACACCAGAAGAGGACAGTATGTTCCAGGAATGGTCTTGCCAATGCTGTATACCAAGGTAATACCGCTTCCTTACTTCTACTCAACATTCCCCTGCTTAACCAACACAATGCACTATGAGCTCATGTTGAGTTGGTTTTCTACTATGAATAAGTCCTTTTCTGAGTTACTCCTTTCCCAATTCCACAGTTCCCCATCTTATAAGGTTGACCTACAATCTTGGTTCCTAGATGTATGACATTGTATTTAAGTATATTAAAACGTGTTATACAAGTAAACCCCATTTACCAAGCAATCCTGAGAGCACTGTATGACTGACCTATCCTTATTTACCATCCACCAACTTTTGTTGTCATCTGCAAATTTTACCAGCAATGATTTTACATTTACTTCCAGATCATTGATAAAGATATTGAATAGAATTGGGTCACAATCATTACATCCCTGTGGGATCCCACTAAGAAATCCTAAGTAAATGGGGCAGCCACCCAATTACTTTCCAAGATCTATCATTTAGCCAGTTTTTGATCCATTTAATGTGTTACATTTTGTATAGCAGTAACTATTCATGTTATATAGTACAATGCCTTACCAAAGTATGTTATGTTGACAAAAGAAATGTGCTAACTTTTAATCTCATCAAAAAACATGATCAAGTTTGTTTGACAAGACCTATTTTCCATAAAACCATGATAACTGGCATTAATTGTACTACAATCATTTAACATATGTGGGAATATAAAGTATTTCGTTATTGCTGTAAATTGAATGTGTCATCCAGCTTTGTCCCAAATATAAAACAAACATTTAACGCATCTTTTCTGCAACATTAACAATTTTATTGTCCCTGTGTATTAATAGATACCACTGCTATAATTTCTTATGTTCCTGATATAGAATCATAGATTCTAGGGCTGGAAGGGACCTCGAGAGGTCATCGAGTCCAGTCCCCTGCCCTCATGGCAGGACCAAATACTGTCTAGACCATCTCTGATAGACATTTATCTAACCTACTCTTAAATATCTCCAGAGAGGGAGATTCCACAACCTCCCTAGGCAGCTTATTCCAGTGTTTAACCACCCTGACAGTTAGGAACTTTTTCCTAATGTCCAACCTAAACCTCCCTTGCTGCAGTTTAAGCCCATTGCTTCTTGTTCTATCCTTAGGGGCTAGTTTTCTCCCTCCTCCTTATGACACCCTTTTAGATACCTGAAAACTGCTATCAGTCTTCTCTTTTCGAAACTAAACAAACCCAATTCTTTCAGCCTTCCTTCATAGGTCACGTTCTCTAGACCTTTAATCATTCTTGTTGCTCTTCTCTCTACCCTCTCCAATTTCTCCACATCTTTCTTGAAATGCGGTGCCCAGAACTGGACACAATACTCCAGCTGAGGCCTAACCAGCGCAGAGTAAAGTGGAAGAATGACTTCTCGTGTCTTGCTCACAACACACCTGTTAATGCATCCCAGAATCATGTTTGCTTTTTTTGCAACAGCATCACACTGTTGACTCATATTTAGCTTGTGGTCCACTATAACCCCTAGATCCCTTTCTGCCGTAAACATTTTCCTACTGGCCAATTATTTTTCATTAATACATTTAGATTCTCTTATAAGGTGTCTATACTTCATGGCTTAATATACAATCACTACTATCAGCTTCCCTCTCTTTCCATTTGTTAGATTTTCATTTTTGTTCAAGTTTTTTATTGCTGCTTTCACTTCACTTCTTTACCAGGAGTTCTTTTTTAAACTGACAAAGCCTGCTTTATTGATTGCAGAATTGTGGGGATTTGGGGCATCTAGAAAAGTTCTCTTAAACAACTCCCAATCATAATTCACACTTATGTTTAACTTTTTCCTCCCATTCAATTCAGCTTGTAATCGTTTTCAGCTTTAGGAAATTAGCCCTTTTGAACTGACAGGTTTGAGAGTGTACGTATATACATCGGGTCAGACTATATTATTTTATACATAACAAATGTAACTAGGTTTAAACCTTCAATAGGGTGCAAAATGATCCAAACAAATAAAATATCAAAAATCTCAACTCAAATAAGGGCCATCCCTAAATGAACAAAACTCTAGGTACAAGTGAATTTGGCTTCTCCTTCAGAAAAAGACAGTTACCTTTTCGTAACTGGTATTCTTCAAGATCTGTTGCTCATGTCCATTCCATTGCAGGCGTGTGTGCTCACCACATGCACCGGAAGTTTTTCCCCTCCGTGGTATTCGTAGGGGACAGGCTCTGGTGTCCTCTGGAGTAGCACGCATATGCAACGTAAGGGGCGCCACTGGCTCCCCCAACCCTCAGTTCCATCTTGCCGGAAACTCCAACTGTGAGGAAGGAGAGTGGGTCATGGAATGGACAGGAGCAACACATCTCGAAGAACACCAGTTACGAAAAGGTAACTGTCTTTTCTTCTTCGAGTGCTTGCTCACGTCCATTCCATTGTAGATGACTCCCAAGCAGTACCACCAGAGGCAGATAGGAATTCATGGATGTGTCGACTACAAGACAGCTCTGCCAAATCCAGTGTCATCTCTGGCTTGCTGGGTGACTGCGTAATGCGTCGTGAACATGTGTACTAAAGACCATGTCACGGCCCAGGAGATGTCCTGGATAGGGACGTGCACCAGGAAGGTAACCGAAGACTCCTGAGCCTTAGTCGAGTGAGCCTTTACTATTGGTGGAGGTACAGCATGCGCCAACTCATAACAAGTACCAATGCAGGTGGTGATCCAATTCGAAATTCTCTGAGAGGACATCGGAAGGTCCTTCATCCTATCAGCGGAAGGTCCTTCATCCTATCAGCTGTCGCAATAAAGATCTGGGTCAACCTGCTTGGTGTGCTCCAGGTAGAACACCAGGGCGCACCAGACATCCAGAGTGTGCAGCCACCTCTCCTCATTGGTTGAGTGTGGCTTTGGACAGAAAACCGGGAGGAAGTTATCCTGGTTGACATGAAAAGGGGACACCACCTTAGGCAGAAAAGCTGGATGGGGCCCAGCTGGACCTTCTTGTAGAATACCATGTACGGTGGCTCCGAAGTGAAGACTTGTTCTTGGGCATCGATCCCGGTTGGCCCTGTCTGTCACACTCATTGGCTGCCGACACAAGCAGTGAATTTGGGGCAGGGTGGGTATAAAGATACTCGCACCCCTTGCTGGGAAAGTAGTATTTCCGCTCTGCCCACTTGGAGATGGATGGCAGTGAGGAAGGTGTATGCCACAGGGCCTTGGTGATTTTTGCCACCCCCTCGTGCACAGGCAATGCCACTCTGGCTGGGGCTGCCGCGCTGAGTACTTGGAACAAAAAGTCCGAGGGCTCTGCCAACTCCTCGGCTTCCAGCCCCAAGTTGGAGGCAACCCTCGTTAAGAGCTCCTGGTGAGCCTTAGCATCATCCTGGGGAACTGGGTGAGAAGATCTCACTATCGCCTCATCGGGTGAAGATGATGAGGAGGCAGGTATGGGTGGGTCTGCCAAATCCGCCGCCTCTTTCGTCGGAGCCTCATGCGAGGCTGGCTGGACCTGGGGAGCCCGCTCTGACTCCATGTCCGAGTTCAAGGGCGGGAGACCGTTGCCGACTGTTTGTCAGATGCCCCCGATGATGATCTAAGCCCCTGAGATGGTTGGGGAAATCCCATGGGGTTCCAGAGCTGCCAAGGGCAGGCTACTGTCCCTGTGGCCATGCTGCCACTGGTGGCCCAGTGGGGAATGCCAATGCCCCTGATGGTCGGCCCTGGCCCGCAGGCAGGATCTCCTCCTCGCTGTCAGAGCCCGAGGAGGGGGATACACGTCTGGGGGACCAGGCCGATACCGAGGCCGCCTGTCTACCCCAATCCTGTCGGCCCTGGCCCCAAGCCTCTGCTGAGGATCTGTAAGAGGGTGATGGCTCACGGTACCGCGATCTCAGTGACCATCGTCGTCGTCCAGATGATCTGCAACAGAACCCCGGCGATCTACGTCTTATGCTTCGGGAGCATGAGTGGATCGACCGATGAGTCGGAGACAGTCAACGTGCCCGTAGTAAGCCGTACTGGGGGTCTGGCGACCAGTGGCTTGGCTCCAGGGACCAGTGTCTCCACCCCGCAGAGCAGTGCCATGCGCCGGGCGAGCGGCTCGGGTGCTCCCAGCACTGGGGCTCTGAAGACTGGTGCCGTTCCTCTATGGGTCTGCGCCAACCCACTGGCTATCGCCGCCTCGAACCTGAGGAACGCTGCCTGGAGTCAGTGGACTGACACCAGGAACTCCAGCAGGCCAGCCGGTCCATGTCCACAGGCTGGTGCCATTACTCAGGCAAGCTTTGACGGGGCACCTCCTGCAGTGAGGAGCAGTGCTGTACTGATGGGGACCATTGGAAGGGTCTTAAGGCAGGTTTACCCCTTGAACAGGATACGGTCGTAGCCAGCATGGGCAGCACTGGCAAAGACAGGATGTCTTTCACGGCATGATGGCACCACTAAGTGCCAAGTGCCTCTGCCACTCCCTGGGGTGGCAGGTGGGTCCTGGAGTAGGCTCTTCCGCTCAGCAGGAGGCAGGGCCTGACCTCCATCTGGAGGGGAAGAGCTGTCCCTCATGGGTCTTTGCTCTCCTCCAGTCCTCTCCTTCCCTCCCAGCCTTTCTTTGCTTTTTAGCCGGTACCGGGTGTGACGATGCTGTCCGTGGGAGCCAGCTGAGGTCACTCAATTAGGGTGAACTGCAAACAAAATGGGACAGACAAACCCCAGAAGCTGGTGGATCTTTCAATACTTAGATTAACCAAGCCAGCACAAAACAACTTCTATATTACCTCACTGGTTACTCAGAAGTCCAAACAATGCAGTTCCCTTAAAGTACCCAGCCTCAGGCCTCCATCCAGACACACGTCAGATATGATGATGATTACTGAAAATCTTCTCTCATCATATAAAAGAAAAGGTTCTCCTGATCCCAAAGGAACAAGCCCCAGACCCAGGTCAAATGATCACTTAGATCTTACCCAAAATACACGCTTATAGCCAATTCTTATTAACTAAACTAAAATTTATTTTAAAAAAGAGAGAGAGAGTTGGTTAAAAGATCAATATACATACAGACTTGAATTCAATTCTTGAGGTTCAGGTACATAGCAGAGATGAGTTTGTAGTTGCCAAAAGTCCTTTTAGAAATAGTCCATGGTTATAGTCCAATGTCTATATTCAGGGTGACTCCAGTCAGTGACTGGGGATCTCAATCCTTGTGGCTTAAGGTTTCCCCCTCTTGATACCCAAAGCAGATCTGAGATGAAGAAGGATCATGTCCCAGGGTTTTTATACATTTCCTGCAGCCTTTTGACCTGAGAAAACAATAGGCTTAATTCTCCTCCCTCTAAACATCATGGCAATTATCACAGGGTAATTTATCCATTAAAACGATCAGATACAGGTTACCACAACCTTCAAAGAGACATATAGACAATAATACTATTTCACTCAAGTGTCTTCCTCAATGTTAATATTCCTTTTTTGATCTTTGAATCAAAGCTATAGCAATAGACAAGACTTATTTGCTTACATCACAAGACCTGAGCAAACATTTACCCTTCTATCTCTAACAATGCAGACTTGCATTTCAAAGCTCTATTCATTTACATATCTTCCTAACCAGTCTCTAAAGTTCGGCCATGGGTCAGATCAGTCTGAGTTAATTAACTGTTTCTGGCCTGGTCATCTTTCAATGAGATATTATATTACACTCATAATGTCACACTGGGGATGTGGATCGGCGCCGGTCTGCGGCCGGTGTTAGCGTCGCACTCCAGACTGAAGCTGCAGTGCTAGGAGCAGAGTCCAACCTTGTCAGCTCTGAGGCCAGGGTAAGGGCCGACTCCATAAGGAGTGCTTGGAGACAAATGTCCCGCTCCTTCTTGGTCTGAAACTCTTGCAAATGCAACACTTGTCACTAACGTGGGTTTCCCCTAAGCACTTCAAGCAGCTTCTGTGGGGATCACTGACTGGTGTGGGTTTCCTGCAACAGTCACAAGGTTTGAAACCTGGGGACCAGGGCATCCCGTCCCTAGGCTAAGTCCCATTTGGGACTAACAAACTACACTAAAACTACTCTAAGGGAACTATAAAACTAACAATTTTAAAACAACTAGATACAAAAAAGTTCACAACTGGGTACAGTTGAGAAGACTAGGCTTGCTGAGGCAAGGAGACTGTCACTGGCAGTAAGAAGAAATTGAGGGTGGGGGGACCCCTTATACCAGTGCATACACGCGCGACACCAGAGCCAGTCCCCTACAGGTACCACTGAGGGAAAAACTTTCAGCATCAGTGCATGTGGTGAGCACACACACCTACAATGGAATGGACATGAGAAAGCACTAGAAGATGATCAGGTTCTGCAGGACAGATGAATTCCTCCCTGGATATTGAATCCAAGTAACAGGTTTTGTAACATCAGAGGAGGACAATGTAGCTGCCCTGTATATATCTCAGATGGAAAGATTAAACAAGACAGGTCCTGGGGGCAGTCTTACTTGTACCAAGTGAGTCATGACATGCCCTTCTAGTTTCAAGCCAGCCAGGACATATCTAAAATCTATTTAGGTTCTTATATTGCCACCCATCAATTTGGTATCTGAGCACCTATGTGAAAAAGAGGCGCAGTGTGGAAATGGACCTCTTGGAACAGCACTGCTCAGCAAACTAGAATTAGATTGGGTGGACTTTCTAAGGGCTTTAGTCTACTCCCAGTAGAACCTTACGAACATTTTAACATCAAGCATATGGAGAAGGCATCATCAGGATGGACATGCAAGCATCAGGAAAATGTTCATCCATGTAAAAAGCTTTAGTTCAGACTTCCTCCAGAACCTATGATCTGCCACTCAAAAGGCCAATCATGAAGACAACTCACACGTGGAATTGTATGCAATCATGTTCTCATTCCTTTCCAGGTTTGTGGCAAACAGGAATGTCTTGCCAGACAAAGCCCACTCCCACAGCTACAGGGCTTCAAGGCAGTGTTCCCTCTAATTTTTTACGTCCATGTGCGGAATTCATTTTGTTATGTGCACAATATGGAGGTGATATGTGGTGGTGGTGGGGCTAAGGGGTTCGGAGTGTGGGAAGGGACTCAGGGCTGGGGCAGAGGGTTGGACAAGGGCTCTGGATGGGGGTGCAGGCTCGGGGGTGGGGCTGGGGATGAGGGGTTCAAGGTGCAGGAGAGGGAAAATGCCATCATGTGGGTACCTCTCTCTCCCTACAACACACCTGGAAACACCTGAGGAATAAAGACTGAACGGGGGGGAAAGTGATGGTCCCAGGCTAAGGGACTGATAGCCTGTGTATAAAAACCTGGGAAACCCAAGCTGCAAAGCCAAGGCAGCTTGTGCCTTAAGAATCTGCCAGCCTGTTTATCACACAGGGTGAGAATTTCCTAATTCATATCCTACCTATCTAGTATGTTAAGTTCAGTTTTCAGTTTTGTTTATTTACTAGGTAATCTGCTTCGATCTGTTTGCTATCACTTAAAATCTATCCTTTTGTAGTTAATAAACTTATTTTATGTTTTAATCAAAACCAGTGTGCATCTGATTAAGGTGTCTGTGGAAAATCTCAGCTTGGTTATCACAAACGTGCATGGTCCTCTTCACATTGAGGGAGAGGTTGACTGGGGTTTAAACCCATATACTGGCCAGATTTGACCAGGGCAGAATGGTACTGCTCTGTGGGCCTAGACTGGTGGTTAAAGAGCTTGCATGTGACTGCAGCTGGATGTATCCCTATCTGTGTGGATGCTGGTGAAAGTGCGAGCTGGGAGGGCTTTGCAACTTGTCACGTCAGCAGAGTGTGAGAGGGAGCCCAGGCTGGTGGGCCAGAGGGCTCAGTGGTACCCCAGTTCTAGGTGGCACCCCGGGGGGAACCCATCACAGGGTTTTCTGAAATATTTTGTAGGGCTGTCAAGCAATTACAAAATTTAATCGCAATTAATCAAGTGGTTAAACAATAATAGAATACCATTTATTTAAATATTTTTGGATGTTTTCTGCATTTTCAAATATATTGATTTCAATTACAACCATGAATACAAAGTGTATAGTGCTCACTTTATATTTATTTTTATTACAGATATTTGCACTTTAAAAAACAAAAGAAATAGTATTTTTCAATTCACCTAATACAAGTACTGTAGTGCAATCTCTATCGTGAAAGTGCAACTTACAAATGTAGAATTATGTATAAAAAATAACTGCATTCAAAAATAAAACAATGTAAAACTTTAGAGCCTACAAGTCCACTTGTCAGCCAATCGCTCAGACAAACAAGTTTGGTTACAATTTGCAAAAGATAATGCTGCCCACTTCGTTTACACTGTCACCTGAAAGTGAGAACAGGCGTTCGCACGGTACTGTTGTAGCCGGCGTTGCAAGATACGCTATAGATTCATGTCCCTTCATGCTTCAATCACCATTCCGGAGGACATGCGTCTATGCCAGGGGTCGGCAACTTTCAGAAGTGGTGTGCCGAGTTTTCATTTATTCACTCTAATTTAAGGTTTCACGTGCCAGTAATACATTTTAACGTTTTTAGAAGGTCTCTTTCTATAAGTCTATAATATATAACTAAACTATTGTTGTATGTAAAGTAAATAAGGTTTTTAAAATGTTTAAGAAGCTTCATTTAAAATGAAATTAAAATGCAGAGCCCCCCGGACCGGTGGCAAGGACCTGGGCAGTGTGATTGCCACTGAAAATCAGCTCGCATGCCGCCTTCGGCACGTATGCCAGAGGTTGCCTACCCCTGGTCCATGCTGATGATGGTTTCTGCTCGATAATCGAGAGCAGAGCGGACTGACGCATGTTCATTTTCATCATCTGAGTCAGATGCCACCAGCAGAAGGTTGATTTTCTTTTTTGGTAGTTTGGGTTCTGTGGTTTCTGCATCTGAATGTTGCTCTTTTAAGACTCCTGAAAGCATGCTCCACATCTCGTGCCTCTTAGATTTTGGAAGGCACTTCAGATTCTTAAACCTTGGGTTGAGTGCTGTAGCTATTTTTAGAAATCTCGCATTGATACCTTCTTTGCATTTTGTCAAATCTGCTGTGAAAGTGTTCTTAAAAGAACATGTGCTGGGTCATCATCCGAGACTGCTATAACATGAAATATATGGCAGAATGTGGGTAAAACAGAACAGGAGACATACAATTCTCCCCCAAGGAGTTCAGTCACAAATTTAATTAAAGCATTATTTTTTTAACGAGCACCATCAGCATGGAATCATGTCCTCTGGAATGGTGGCTGAAACATGAAGGGGCATACAAATGTTTAGCATATCTGGCATGTAAATACCTTGCAACACTGGCTACAAAAGTGCCATGCGAACTCCTGTTCTCACTTTCAGGTAGAGTGACCAAATGTCCCGATTTTATAGGGACAGTCCTGCTTTTTGGCTCTTTTTCTTATATAGGCTCCTATTACCTCCCCACCCCCTGTCCTGATTTTTCACACTTGCTGTCTGGTCACCCTACTTTCAGGTGACATTATAAATAAGAAGCAGGCAGCAGTATCTCCCGTAAATATAAATAAACTAAGCGATTGGCTGAACAAGAAGTAGGACTGAGTGGACCTGTAGGCTCTAAAGCAGAGGTGGGGAACCTTTTTTCTATTGGGGCCATTGACCCACAGAAAAAATTTGTTGCGAGCTACACACAGCCCTGCAGGGGGAGGCACAGAGGCTTGGGGCTTCCCCCCCTGCAGAGGGGAAAGCCAGCACTCGCATCTCCAGCCCCACGGGGGGGTGGGGGCGGAGGCTCGGGTCTTTCCCTAGGGTCCAGGGTGGGGCCAGAAATGAGGGATTCAGGGTGCGGGAGCGGGCTCCGGACTGGGGTAGGGGTGGAGGAGGGGGTGCGGGTTCCGGCTGCGGGTACAGGCTCTGCAGTGGGGCTGGAGATGAGACGTTTGGGGTGCAGGAGGGGGCTCAGGGCTGGGAGGGAGAGGGTTCCGAACTGGGGCAGAGGGTTAGGGTGCAGGCACGGGTGCAGGCTCTGAGAGGGAGTTTGGGTTCAGGAGGGGGTGCAGGGCTGGGGCGCGGGTGCAGGGTCTGGAAGGGAGTTTGGGTGCAGGAGGCCCCCCACTATAGAAAGGATGTGGACAGATTGGAGAGAGTCCAAAAGAGGGCAACGAAAATGATTAGGGGGCTGGGGCACATGATTTATGAGGAGAGGTTAGTCTGCAGAAGAGAAGAGCGAGGGGGGATTTGATAGCAGCATTCAACTACCTGAAGGGGGGTTACAAAGAGGATGGAACTAGGATGTTCTCACTGGAGGCAGATGACAGAACAAGGAGCAATGGTCTCAAGTTGCAGTGGGGGGAGTTCTAGGTTGGATATTAGGAAAAACTATTTCACTAGGAGGGTGGTGAAACACTGGAATGGGTTACCTAGGGAGGGGGTGGAATCTCCATCCTTAGAGGTCTTTAAGGCCTGGCTTGATAAAGCTATGGCTGGGATGGTATAGTTGGTGATGATCCTGCTTTGAGCAGGGGGTTGGACTAGATGACCTCCTGAGGTCTCTTCCAACACTAATCTTATATGATTCTATGATAGAGCTGGGGGTTAGGGTGTGGGGGCTGGGAGTGTGTTTGGGGTGTAGGAGAGGGTGAGGGCTCTGCCCTGGTGGCGCTTAACTGAGGTGGCTCCTGGTTGGCAGCGCAGCAGGACTAAGGCAGGCTCCCTGCCTACCCTGACCCCAAACTGCTCCCGGAAATGGCTAGCAAGTCCGGCCCCAAGGCGGAGGGGCAGCCAGGGGGCTCTGCACGGTGCACGCTGCCTGCACCTGCAGGCACTGCCCCCACAGCTCCCATTGGCTGTGGTTCCCAACCAATAGAATGGAGCTGGCGCTGGGGGCAGCACGCAGAGCTTCCCTGATCGCCCCCTGCCTGGGAGTATAAAGGGGGGGGCACAAGGGGGAACAAGGCTCAGGGCTTCTGGCCCGTGGCACGGAGACTTGCTGCAGGCTGGATTAAATTAATCAGCAGGCCAGAGGTTCCCCACCCATGCTCTAAAGTTTTAAATTTGTTTTGTTTTGTTTTTTTGAATGCACTTATGTAACAAACAAACAAAAAATCTACATTTGTAAATTACACTTTCATGATAAAGAGATTGCACTACAATATTTGTATGAGGTGTATTGAAAAATACTATTTCTTTTATCATTTTTACAGTGCAAATATTTGTAATAAAAAATAATATAAAGTGAGCACTGTATACTTTGTATTCTGTGTTGTAAAAGAAATCAATATATTTGAAAATGTAGAAAAACATCCAAAAATATTTAATAAATTTCAATTGGTATTCTATTGTTTAGCAGTGCGATTAATCAGGATTAATTTTTTTGAGTTAATCGCGTGAGTTAACTGCCATTAATCGACAGCCATAATATTTTGTAGTCTCTCTGAGCAACATTCAAGACCATGTGTTGAAGATGAACAAGGGTCCATCAGCTGAAAATGGCTTCCAGCCTGCCTCCAATAAGATGGGCCTGGAAAGCTGCATAAAGTGCTGGCTGATTATATGCTTAGGAATCCTTCAAACACCCTTTGGCTTTTTTGGTATGAGAGCTTAAGATTCTCTGGCATCTGCTGCTGCTAAGACCAAGCATCCTGTACAGTCAATCATAGAATCATAAAGTTGGAAGGGACCTCAGGAGGTCATCTAGTCCAACCCCCTGCTCAATGTGAAAGAGGGCTTTTTATATTTTTATATATATATATTGTGGCAGAGCTCTGACCTTGTCCCCGTAGGTCCCGCGCTTCCAGGCGGTTTATGCTAGCCTCAGAGACTCACTGCGACCCCCCACGTAGCCCTTCTCTCTCTAGGGCCAGAGTTACAGTCTACTGAGCCCTTTTCATCATAAGCCAGGAAGGAGGTTGGTGAGAGAACTCCCACAGTCTCTGCTGTCCCTATGGGCTTATTCCAGAAGAGTTTAGCCTCCTGTCCTGACAGGGGCCCGTCTTCCCCTCCCAGGATGTATTTCTGTAGTGGCGGGTTGGGGGGAACCCAGGCCTGCCCTTTACTCCGGGTTCCGGCCCAGGGACCCTAATGGCAGCAGCTGTTGGCAGCTGACCTTTCACTGCCAGAGCTGCTACATTTCCCCACTTCCCCACAGCTCTCCCGCTTCTCTCAACACCTTCTTCACCCTTACCTTAGGGCTCCCTTTCCAGTGGCTTGAGGGTGTCTTCATTACCCAGCCCTTCAGCTGCACTTCCTCTCCTCTGGTTTCCTGGCTCCCTTTGTCCTGACCAGAGTGAGCCCTTTTATAGTATCAGAGGGGCCTTAATTAGAGTCAGGTGTTCATNCCCTTCCCTCCTTTGTGAAAGGGACTCAAAGCAGGAGAGGGAGAGAGGCCCAGAAGAATGCAGAGTTTTTGACTGCTTTGCTTTNTATTAGCTTAACAGCCTCACCTGACTCTTTGCAGGTTAATTGGAGTCATGTGTCCACCCTAGCCTGGAGCAGCCCCTGCTCTGGTCAGTCAGGGACAGAAAACTGCTTATCCAGTGGCCAGTATATCTGCCTTCTACTACTCTGCTGTATCCAACTGGGGGGGTGGGTCGGTCACTCTCTCTCTCTCTCTGTGTATGTGTGTATATGTGTATATATATATATATATATATATAGAGAGAGAGAGAGAGAGAGAGAGAGAGACTTTCCCTTCCCTCCTTTGTGAAAGGAACTCAAAGCAGGAGAGGGAGAGAGGCCCAGAAGAATGCAGAGTTTTTGACTGCTTTGCTTTCTGTAGAGAGGTCTCCGAGTCCAAAAGAGATTCTCTCCAATGCGGGGTAGGTTCTCATTTTTTTAAATTTTTTTTTGGACCGGATGATGAGATTTGGAAGCCTTGAGCAAGAGTAGACCTACAGATAATCCACCCATAACACAGATTATTCACTGCATAATTTTCATCAAAGACTACCAGGAACTGATGCCCCATCAGGACCATGCCCTTGCTCACTAACATTCATCTTCGGGAAGAGAGTCAGCCGGGATAGAGATCTTTTTCCAAAGCTTGACCTGTTCTTGGACAAATAAGGCCTGTTAGTCCACAACACAAAGGGCTCCAGCTACAAAATGGCAAATGCTTCATCCAAAGCAATTCCAGTATTGAAGCTCAAGGTTCTGAGGCACATTACATTGTATTTGTCTTTCCTCTGGCCAACCACATCCCAAGTATAAAGCTTGCATGGGACACTTGGGGCAGGAGACAGACAGTAGTGTCCTCAAGGAGGATGTTCTTTTTTTCTATGATCTCCAAGATAGGGCAGCAGAGGTGGTTGTGTGTGTGGACGGGGGGTGTCTGCCATGTTGCTTCAGTTGGTGAAAGAGAGGCACTGGGCTTCTGACCTATCCATCTCTCAATCGTGGCTTCTGCACATTCCTGGACTGGCAACTTTGGCAGCTTTTTCAGCAACTGTGGACAAGTCAGATTCTAATAAACAAAATCACCATCCTGCTGCTCTTTCACCGCGGAAATGTATTTGGCATCAGGAAGTTCCACAGACTCAATCACTTAATTGTCCTAATCAGCTCCATTGCCTCCACATGTGCACCTGGGGTTAGCAAGATGATGGGATAGCCTGGAACATCAACAATACTTTGGGATGCAGAGACATTGGATGTGCTGAGACCCATGGAGCAAGAGGCACAAAGAGCCAACTCAAGGAGGGTGTCAGTATTGCTGCAAAATGCTCTGGATACACCAAGTGATTCAAAGACGCCAAACTCAGGGTGAGAGGGAAGCATCAAGGCATCACTGCAGCCTCAAGGCAGACTTTGAGATGTGTTGGCGTGACTTGCCCAGGTCCGCAAACAAACCCTATCACTTAAGCTTCCTGGCTGTGGCTGAGAAAGGGAAATTGATGCCCTATATCTTGACATAAGCTACCTGAAGCCCCGAACTCCATCAGGGATGCCTTGGAGGCAGTGGGGTGCCTTGGAGTGCAGTGGGGAGGCAATGCCTCATCAGCTGAGTCATAGCTCAGTGCCATCTGCAGCAAGTGCCAAGGCTTGGAGGGAGTCAAAAACACAGCACATGGCAGAGATATTTTGATGAACCTAGCAAGAAGTTGGGCCTGTGTTGATAAACGTGGCACCCAGACAGAGTCCTGTGGACTAAATCTGAAAGCAACTTCCATTGGGAAATGTGCAGCTGAAGAGATTGTACTTGTGTATGGTCTTTCCTACACAGAGTACAGTACAGACCGAGAGCTAGTGTAGCTGGGGAATAACCCAGCAATTTACTGGGAATATCTGCCCCCCACTTGTGTGTGCTGTCAACCCTCCAGTCTAGTCTCATGAGCATCATATCAGCAAGTGAAGTGGCTCAGGCTTACGCTGCAGGGGTTGCTCCTCTGAAACATTCTGGGCTTGTGTTGGACTTGCACAACTCCCAGGGGATTGCCGTGAGGAAGACTTGGAGGCATTCCCCATGATACTTGGGTGTTTACAGTAACATCTCTAGACATTCCCCATACTACCCTGTACAGCATGCCCCATTCAGACACTTGTATTGTGCTCTGCATTATAGATGTTCTTCTGCAACACAGATTTTTGTCTGAAGCTGCTAAGTGGTATCGCTTCCTCCCAAGGGGTCAAGGCAGTAGGTGACATCCTGAAAGAGCAAAGAAAACAGCTGAAAGAAATAAAAAACAAATAGCTAAAAGCTTGGAGCAGTACGAGGCTTTGAAAATAGACCAAATGCTGAAGGAAAAAGGTTTGTTGTTCATCCATAGACCCATGACATGGAATAGAGAGGTTCTTCAAATGTCTTTGGAGCCTGGAACCTTGTGGACTGAATCAGTGCTCCCAGGCTTTGGGAACCTGCCCTTTGTTATGAGCTATAACTTTTGAAAACATTTTAAAGAGAACCTAAGGAATGGAAGGTCTTAGTTAGAAAGAGGCTGAAGAGCTCAGACCTATACATCTTAGAGAGGTAAATGCTCAGAGAAAACTTTTACTGAAATGTGTATTCACTTAATGGGGATCACAGAGACTGGGGGAAGATCTACTTCAGCACAAGGACACTCCTGGAAATTTAGGATAAATATCTGGGGAGCTTCTCCTGCCCCTTCTACCCCAAAAGGGTGATCAATATTTGTTTTGGAGATGTGGGCAAAATCCACCTACGAGGATTCAAATGGTGGGGAATTAAGAGTTACTTGGGGTCCAACATATCTGGGGTACAGTGACATCAGATGCTTGACTGGGTTATTTGTGTTCATATGCATGTGACCACATTGATCAGCAGATTGTGCGCTAAAATGGAATTCTCTTGGTATTTGAGAAACCCTGGGTATGGTGAGACCTTGAGTTTGGTGTCATCTTCCTCGGGAGAACTGACCAGGACCATGGACCATATCCTAATATCAAACAGATGACTACTAAGCGGGGGGGGGGGGGGATAGCTCAGTGGTTTGAGCATTGGCCTGCTAAACCCAGGGTTGTGAGTTCAATCCTTGAGGGGGCCACCTAGGGATCTGGGGCAAAATTAGTCCTGCTAGTGAAGGCAGGGGGCTGGACTCGATGACCTTTCGGGGTCCCTTCCAGCTCTATGAGATAGGTATATCTCCATATATTATATTATAAGGGGAATTTCATACTTACTGTATCTCTATGGAGACCTTCCCCCTTTGAGGTTTATTTAGGGGACTTTCCTGCTACATTTACATTCAGAATTTTGCACAGATGACGTGCAGCAGTTCAAGAACTGAATTTCAGGATCAAACTTGTTGAATTGCTAAAGGCACTGAGAGGGTAGCAAGTGTGGGAGTAGGACTTGCTGCAATCAGTTTAAAGCTCAGGGCTGGGTTTCAAAGTATCATTCACGAGACCAATTAATCAATTAACTTAGCTATTCAACTTGCCACAAATCAAAGGGAAGTAATGCCACAAAACAACAAGAAAAGAGAGGCTGGAACCAAAGTTCAAAAGGGGAATTAAAACACAATCTCTTACAACTGCTCCAACAATGCGTCTTCAAATCCTAACGTTATTAGGGTTTTGGGGTAAAGGGTCTGTGCTTTTCTCTGAGTGCTGGAAGATCACTACAGAACTAAGCAATGAGCCACTAAAGGCAATTTCATATAAACATTTCACCCAATAAACACAATTTATCAGCTGCATCCAGGGCTCCATGCCAACAGCTACATATATCCTTACTGTAACTGACCTATGCCTGGTTCCTGCAACTCAGACACATAGCAAGTAAAACTCTGTAAGTGAAGGGAGAGCTCCACTACAAGTCTAGTCTTACTCGCCTCACTATTACAATGCAATACAGAAGAGAATCCTTTTCCTGTATCAATATGCTGAATTCAAGCTATGCTGCATGTTCTGTATTCTCAGCATCCAATGCAGAACAGCAGAAAAATCTGGGAGCCAAATCCAGAGCTTGCAAAAGTGAGTGTAACACATCACTGAATTCATTGAAACTGCACTTGCTCACAGTATTGAAAAGGAAGCCAGATTTTTATTATAAATCCTTTTTTTATACACATTTTCAACTTTCAAAGAGAATATTTTGGCTTGAAAAACTGCCATTTTCATAGAATAGAATTGTTTCTGAAAATCTGAAGAAACTGATCAAACTTTACAAAACTCCATTTTCAAGATTTCATAGCCAGAGCCTTACTTAAACTGTATTACACACTAGTATATATGCATGTCAAATCTCATAAATAAGTGATAACTCAGTGGTTTGAGCATTGGCCCGCTAAACCCAGGGTTGAGAGTTCAATCCTTGAGGGGGCCATTTAGGGATCTGGGGCAAAAAATTGGTCCTGCTAGTGAAGGCAGGGGACTGGACTCGATGACCTTTCAAGGTCCCTTCCAGTTCTATGAGATAGGTATATCTCCATATATTATATTATCATTCTGGGGGTTATACTGCATAATTTGGGTCTCACATGCTGCACAGGACACAGAGCCTTGTGTATAAACTTTGGTTTGTACAGCATCCTTTGCGCCAGGCTCTCAAAGAGCGTGGCAATAAGGACGATCACTATTTTACTCAGCTGGAGTCAGACAGGTGAAGAGGAAAGCCCAGGGCCACAAAATGAGCATCAGATTGGAGAGTAAAACCAGGTCTCAGCTTCCAGTCTTCTGCTCTAACCCGCCACACGTGCAGACGCACAAGGTGTGCTTAGCGGAGGTGTGGGCGTGTGTAATATACACGCATCCCCACTGTGTGCAAGTTCACGCTGGTATTTTACATATCTCACGCATCGATCCGTTATCCACAGCTCTNGGCCAGGCCCCCCCCGGGGGCTCCTGCAGTGGATGCATACGGGCAGGGGACCCCATGCGTCCCCCGGCTCCTCCCTCGCCGCGCTCAGGCTCTGCGGCTCCCGGGACTGAGCTGCCGCCGTTGCTGCCCCTCCCAGAGCAGGCTCAGGGCCCCACACACCAGCAGTGGCTCACATGCCCGGGAGCCGCAGACCCCGAGCACAGCGAGGAGGGAGCTTGGGGGCGCACGGGGGCCTCTTCCTGCATGCATCTGCTGCAGCCTGCAGGAGCCCCCGGGGAGGGCGCCAGGCAGCCTGGGCAGGAGGGGCAAGGGGCGCGGCTGCTCCCTGCTAGCAGCGCTGCCGCCTTTGCAGGGCTCCTGCCCCCCGTGCCGCGCCGGCTCCTCCATGGCTGGGGCTCGCCGCCCCTGCAAGCCGACACTCTGGCTCTCTGGTGTCTCCGGAAGGCAGCTCCTCCCTGCCGAGCCAGGGCACCGCTTTTTGGCGCCCCTAGGGCCGTACTTAGGATTTATGGGGCCCTATGCAGTATTATTAAACTGGTGCCCCATGACCGATGGCAGTCTGAGCTTGCAGCCCGGCGGGGGCGGAGGGACAAAGCAGAAAGAATAACAAGACGCCCGGCCCGCCTCACGGTGGCGTAGAGTCACAGTTACCCGCAGAGATCCCTGTACCCTCTCCCTCACGCAGAATGGACATGCAGAAGGTACCTAATTAAAAGCACTAAACTTGGGAATAAAAAATGCAGCTCTTCTCTGTTTTACATTTTCTTAATCAGTATTTCTAAGCTGATTTTATATTTTAAATGTACTCTTAAACCTTCATAAAGTAATCATTCCAGATTACTACATATTTAACTCACTGAAACAGACATTATTTTAAATTAATCAGTTACAGAGGTTTAGTGTGTTCATAACAATGTTCATTGCTTTTAGAAAAAGGGAACACTAATTTACTGTGTGTGATCTCCATAACAATACACGTTTATGAAATGTCACCAACTTTAAAAAATATAGGAGTACTTGTGGCACCTTAGAGACTAACAAATTTATTGTAGCATAAGCTTTCGTGGGCTACAGCTCACGCTTATGCTACAATAAATTTGTTAGTCTCTAAGGTGCCACACGTACTCCTATTCTTTTTGCGGATACAGACTAACACGGCTATTACTCTGAAACCTGTCTTTAAAAAATATGTTTCCAAAGATTTTAGGCATAACAAAGGATTTTATATCTTACTAAGGTACTGATTTTGCTTAAAACTAGTTCATCAGATAGTCAGAAGTAAAGAAAGGGAAACTCTTTGTCCAGCTATCTGGAAACAAAGGGCTGTTGTCTGTTTAAGGGCTCTCTTCAATGGGGGTGGGGGGAGAGGGGGTGAAGGGAGAAATGGATGAACAGAAAGGACTGGAAGACTTTGGAAGCAAGTTTTTTTTACTATAGTAAACTATAGTAATTAAAATGTGTATTTTAGATAAGGGAGGTCTTTTGAAGGATTTATTTAAAAAAACGTATGTCTGAAGATCCAAACATTTAAGGCTAAAGATGATTGTGCATCTAAAAATCTATGCAAGGATTTTTTAGAGATGTGATTTTATAATCTTCACCAACTCACTAATGAAATATTTTTAAAGCAAATTTTAAACTAAGATCCTGTAGACTGACATGTCCTGAGTAAATATGAGGCAAATGCCTGTTAAGTGGCTTCATTACCCCATGAATGGCTCTTTAACAGTTTCAGTGTTGTGCTAATAGGTCTGGCAGGCTGGAGGCTTTCTCTCTTTTAACTACTAGATCCCCTTCCCAGGAAGACTCAGAGCCTGCAGGAAGGGTCAGAACTGGGATAGGAAAACCCCCAACCACTTGGTGCCCTAGGCGACCGCCTAGTTCGCCTAATGGTTGCACCGGCCCTGTTTCTATGCCAAAACCACAACAAGACTTGTAAGCTGACAACATGTAGTGGAGACCTGGCCTGACATGAGCAATTAACATCTGGAGAGAGGCCTCATTTCTCGGCCAACAGAGTTAGGGAGATAAACAGATCATTAGGTTGAAAAGACAAAGTTTGAGCCAGCTAAGATAAGATGGAAAACACCCAGGGACCATTTATTAACAATGGACAAAATAATTCGGAATGTAGAGATGAGGTAAAGACTAGGTCAAGTGAGGACAATGCATGGACAGAGCATGTTGCACCAGGACTATTTCCTGCAAAATAACCAAGCCAATTCAAAAACATGTGATGCAATGTAAAGTGTAAATGTATATAAAGGAAGAGTTTTTCTGTGCAACTCTGGATGTATGTTACATACTATACCCACCCCTACACTTGAGTCTGATCAGCATAGCTTTGCTGTATGACAAATAAAGGAACCTGAGTGACTAAATCTGGAGTCGAACTGAGTTTTTTGGATCCCAGAAAACTGGATAAAGTGTTCTCCTAGAAGTGAGCAAGGTATTCTGGATAAGCTGAGTGGAAAAGGTCTCAGAGGGAATCCAACACTACAGCAGAAAAACTATTAAACTTTTAGAACATCAAGACTCCGGTCTTTTAAGCATTCCAAGCAAGCAATTTGTGCAGGAAAAGTTTCTATTGAAGTGAATTTGTGCAGAGTTTGGTCCCTGCAAAACTTGCACATAAAATTTTATCAGCTGTCATGTCACAGTTCTCTCCTCCTTCATGCTCCCACACTTCTCCCTAGATAAAACCATATCTGGGATCTCAGGAACTCAGATGTTCTGTAGACCCAATTTATGCTGAGTGAGCTATGCTACTTGAGTGTTAATCCATACTGAGAGGCTGGGAAGGAGCTACAAGGAACATAGATTTACTTTTGAACTGAGGCAATTGGAAGCATCAGGCATCCTTCAGCTCATGAAGTCATTATACAATAAGTAATTCAGTACACACACAGTTTTACACACCTATAACTTATTGTGAAGAAAAAACTTCAGTGTATAATTTATGCAAATAATACTTTATCAAAAATTCTTAGTGATGCAAAGGACACCCAGTCTTTCCTCCCATTTGTCAATAACTTTCCCAAACACACTGAAGTCTAGGGCCCTAGCAGTGGAACTTTTACCAGGAACTGGAGAAGTGCTCCAAAGTGCCATGCCTCTCCCTGTGCATCTTAGAAGAACCACATGGATTAGGTCCACTGGGAAAAGTGTGGATTAGAGACTCCCGTTTTAGCTTTGTCCGTGAAAAGGAGTGGCAGGTTTACATGCTGAAATCCAAAGTCCACTGGAGGCAATACAGTCTAAATCCAAAAGGACGCTATGGCTTGTAAAGCTATGAGGAATCCATGACCTTCTCAGCACAAAGTTTGTGCACATTAAACTTTATGAGCTGAAGTCTATTTTCAGTGCATAATGACCTAAGGCACAACACTTTATACACTGAAGTCAAGTTTTTTGTATATAAAACTTTATAGCTTAAGTCTATTTATACTCTTAGCATACTTTGCAATTCATTTTTTTTAAAAAGGACATTGCCAGTGAAAAAGCATTAATTTATAAAGTTACTAAGTCATGACCATCACAAAAGTACATACCAAGATCATTTCAGTTAACAAAATGTAGATGTCAAGATACAGAAATGATCACTGAAGGTAACAGAGAGAGATTATACATTCTCAAGAAAATTTACACTTGTGAACATTTACATTAGACATTTCCATGACCTTAACTCTGGCCCTTTTCATCTGTGGTCTTTTTTTGGTGAATACATTTGAATAATTTGCCTAACAAATATGCCAGTTTTATAAAGATGAATAAAGCATAGTATGTTAAGATAGTATATACTGGGAGTAAAATTTAGCCCTTTATATGGAAAAAGATGCAGCCTTATATAAACAGGGACATCTCTCACGCCAGGGCATATTCCATGTCCAACTAGAAGTTCCCAGAAGTTAAACTCAAAGGAAACACTCTTCATAGAGGAGGTGCTTCTAGAGGAATTACCAGTCAAACTCTCCCAGCCAAAACACCAATGAGTGTTTCCTATCTGAGCATAACAGCTTCAGTCCATAAATTATAGCATTATATGCTCAGAGCTGGGTCCATCTGCCATAGAGAACCCCTTTGTTGACCCATGACTTGAGCTCAGGTGATCATGTAAATAATCACTTATATTTTAGAAAAAGTTAAGATGCTTGTTTAATAAGTGCAAATTAAACTAAAGCTACGGTGCAAGTAGGAATAATAAAAGAAACAAAGATTTTAAATGGGCTTTGCAGTGAGTCTGAAGCCTAGTATTCAGTTTGAGGCCTAGTGGTAATAGTTAGATTTGCCTATAGAACCTTCTACCAGCACAAATGCTTATGACAATTGTCAGTAGCCCAAAAAATGATTAGCAGGAATGACAAATATGGTCAAGAAGCCAAGACTCAATTAAACATGATCTCAGAAATACACGTGCGTAAGGAATAGGTGCCTAAAAAGGGAATCAAACCTGATGCTCAGCAGGACCTCGGGAGGGCAGGATGGTGAAAACCTTAACACTTAATCTCATATTAAGGGGAATCCACAGCCCCACTGATTCCTGAGTATACATGATGCGGATTCAGCTATTAGTCTTATCTTGTTTCCTAGTTCTGTGGTTTTGTTTATATTAAACATTGTATAAATAAAACTCAGTCTCTATGAATGTCTCACCAGTCATCATCTTAATTAATCTCTAAATAGCCACCAAAGAACAAACCCGTTATTAGTGACTAGTGCATCTTGTACCCAAAATTAATCATAAGGCTATACCTGCCTACTTCAAATCAGCCCTACTCTCATTCACACTCATTTGCACACAGCAAGAAAGCACTGCCCTCCATCCACTTCTGGAATTGGATTTACCTTTTCCTTCTGTCCTTACCTGACCAGGTCTCCGTGGAGCTGCAAATAGAGGTTCTCCCTACCCTCTCCATCACAGATCTCAGATGCCAGGGTATCCACTGTACAAAGGACCAAGTGCAGGTCAGAAGAGGTCGCAGTTGTAGAGTCTGCTCCATAAATGTATACACAGCCTCGCCCAACATCCTCTTTCAGCCAGTCTCTCTCACGGGAGCCAAACCGACTCCTCCTGTTCAAGCAGTTTCTGCTCCCATTGCGCTTCATGTTCCTCTAAATGACATCAAAAGTAGATGGTTAGCTGCTGGCACTAAGACTGAAATCCAATAGATTGCCCACTGCTTTCCTTCTCCGACACCTCCAATGACCAGCTAAGTATAATTTCCACCTCTCACCCACCTCTCCTTCTGCTTCCCCAAATTCCCCTCATCCCTCATGGGTTGCAGTCATCCAAATAGCTGCTTACTCCTGGGGGAATTATGTGCCACTACATGTGCGCAGAATTTATGTCCCCTGAGGTTTTCTTTGCTTTCCTGCAGAAAAATGACTTTCTGACAGGGAAGCAAAGGGAAGCTGCAAGAGCAATCACGCACCACTCCCTAGCTGCACAGGTTCATCATTTCAAGCACCTGGAGCAGCCGGCAGAGAGGTAAATCACCGCAGGGCTGGGAACACCCCATCCAGTGGCTCCAACACTGAGCTGAGATCAGCTGCTAGCCCCGGCTGGGCTGGAGGCAGGAGAACCCGGGATTTCCTCTTCCCCTGCAAAGGAGTGGCTGGGGCTGTGTCAGACCCACCCCCAGAATCCTCCCCCAGCTGCAGGAAGCTCAGCATCCTCTCATGCTTCCTGCTCCCATCGCTCCTCAGCTGTGGGGGGGGGGGGGGTCACTGTATGGGGAACTGCCCCCCCATCCACCCAATCCCCATGCATCTGGACCTCCCATATCTAGACACCCCTGCCAAGCCTCACCTTATATACCCAGAACCCCACTAGCCCTTCATACCTGAACCCCACCCCACTGAATCTCAACCCCTGCATCTGGAGCCCCCCTGCCTCCAGACCCCCACCCCTGAGCTCCCTGCACTCAAACCGCCACCCTGACAAGCCCAACCCCCCTGTACCACCGAGCCCCCACATCCAGACCCCCATGCCACTGACCCCCAACTAGCTGCACCCAGACCCCCACCCCACCAAGCCCCACTCCCCCCAGCACCCCAGACCCTTCCGCTGAGCCCCAATGACTTTCACCTGGAATCCCCTGCAGAGTCCCATTGCCCCTACACCTGGAACCCCCCACAATGAGCCTCTGTGCATTCAGATCCCCCCACACCTAGACCCCCCACTGAGCAGCCTGCACCCAGATTGTCCCAAACAGAATCCTCTCACCCCACACTGAGCCCCTCCACACTTGGATCTTGCCTGGTTGAGCCTGCCTGCCCCACAGGTGCGCCTAGCACAGAGGGGCAGGACCCCAGGGTGTTTCTGGGGTATACTCAGTCCTTGTGCTGAGTCAGGGTCGGGTGCAGCCTCATCACTGAGTCCTTGTCCCGGGCATGGGGGATGGGGAGGCTGCAAGGTGATCTCCCACCTTCATATAGCCAGTGGTCTGTGCTCCCTACTGCCATACTGAAGCCTCTGCATTTACTTATTGACAAATGAAGCTTGCAGAACTTTAAAATATTGTGTGCAGAATTTTTAATTTTTTGGCACAGAATGCCCTCAGGCATAATAGTTGTGGACAAGACATGTGAGGAGACTGCATAAACTAAGGTAAGGCTGGGAGTAGCCCCTGGATTGTGCTTGGAAAGCATCTGCAACACCCTGTATCTCTACCTCTTTGGATCTCACCCATGACTAAAGAGGCATACAATTAGCAGGAAAATTAAACCACGGATGGGACCAAATCCTCTATCCCAGCTGACTGGTTTGACACTCTGATGATTCAACAACAAGGATTCACTAGAATATGGAATCGGTCTCCTTAATGACTAGAAATACAGCTCTACCCAGGGCTGACCAGAAGGGGGGGGGGGGAGAAGGGAGACAATTGTATCAAGGCCCCAAGTCCAGGGCTCCACCCAAAATGTCTAATGTCTGTGTAAATAAAGTGAAATTGCAGGGGGTGGGGCTCCAGTGAATATTATGTACTAAGGCTCCAAATTTCTCTTGAGGGGCCTGACTCTACCACTACTACTAACAAGAAAGTGCCCTAAAAGCGGCATGGCTCGATTAAAATCTCACTATGCTAGCTGTTCGTTCCACAGCAGGTTTTCAAGCTCATAATCTGTGAAGAGTGAAGGCCACTGCTCCAAATGGACATGCCCTAAACCTATCACAATAAAGTGTTAGGCAAATCAATATTGCATTGTAAAACGAATATTTTTTCTCGCTCCGCCTCAGAATCCCAAGTGCCAGATGCATATTCCACATAGCAAAGTAATTTTTACAATAGTTTGTCACTTTAGCAGTCAATGTTGTCAACTAGATTTTCCTCTATTAGGGTGAGAGAGAGGTTCATCATAGTATCTAAGAAATCCTTCTGGAGTTTGCTTTGCTTACAGATGGTGGTGCTAAACTCCCATGAGCACCTATCATCTCTCTAGCAATGCAGCATTTCATCCTCTAGAACAGGGGTGACCAAACCGCAGCTCGTGAGACGCATGTGGCTCTTTTACAGTTCAAATGTGGCTCGCGGAGCTCTCCATGCCCACCCCTCCCCCATTCTCTGCCTACCAGACTGGGGGTGGGGGTGGGGGGAGGATGCTCAGAGCTTCTGCCCTGGGTTTGGGTGGTGGGGCTAGGGGCTTCTTCTCCCCAGCAGGGAGGGGGGTCTTGGGGCTTCAAGCCCACAGGACATGTCTGCCAGGACTCAGGGCTTCAGAAGGAGCAGTGCTGAAGCCCCAAGACCCCCCTCCTCACAGGGCTGAAGCTCCAAGCCCCAGCAGGTGCCTCACAGAGAGCTGAAGCCCCATGACACCCGCTCCCCACAGGGCACAAGCCCCTAGCCCCACCATCCTGCCACGTGGCTGAAGCCCCGAGCCCCGGAAGGCACACCCCAGCTTTTGAACTTCTGAAGATTGTTGTACAAGTTTACCAAGCCTGTCTAGAAGCTGCTGGGCATCCACACTAAGAGGAAACAATTAGGATCCTTCTCAGGACACAGCAACCAACTGTCGCACAGCAGCAGAATCTACACACAGGGAAATGCTTTAAAATTACAGGAACATCAATTAAACCAATATCCTCTGAGTTATATTTCTATTGAAGTAGCAACTAGAGACCTTGATCAGGATTAGGGCCCCCCAATGTGCTAGGCACTGTACAGACACTTAGGCCCCAATTCTTTTTTGTGCAGATGTACCCAGGGCCGGCGCTCCCATTAGGCGACCTAGGCGGTCGCCTAGGGCACTGCTATTTTGGGGGCGCCTGCGCCCCCGCCGCCCATAGAAATTTGGGGGCGGGACCTTCCGCCGCCGCTGTTGGGGGCGGGATTTCGGGGGCGGGACCTGCCGCCGCCTAGGGCGCCGGCAAAGCTGGCGCCGCTACTGTATGTACCCTGGGAAAGGGAGGGAGGCAGGGGGATGCAAAGGTGGTTTTAAGACAACTTTGTACCTCTGGGATTCTGGGCTCAGTCCCCAGCTGTTCTAACCAATGGTAGCTTTGAACAGCTGCCAGTGAGCCAATCTGCCACCTCAGAACAGCTGGGAAACAGATGTTCTGGCCCCATATTTCTGCACCCCTCTCACATCTATGACAGACAAGGGGTGAGAGGTGGGGAGCAAAATAGGGCTACCTATAACATTCCTCCAAGTTAGTTCCCAGTTGGGCAAATGGACCTGGGTTCTGTCCAGAATCAGGGCCAGAGTATGAGACAATCCTTGCCCCAAAGATATCAAGGGTTAGGGTTAGGGTTGGGGGATCAGCAGAGATCAGGCAAAATACATAACCAAGTCAGTCCTTCACAGCACACTTGCATAATCCAGAAATCCATCATAAGTCCTTTCCACCACAAAGTCTAACCCAGTCCCAACATTCAATTCTCCTTTCTTAATGCAAGGAAGAGGGGTCACTTTGAATCTTGAAGATACTCACTAATTTCACAGTTCAACTTGAGAAATTACATTAGCCTCCTTCATTTCAACTTGTTACAATATGCTACTTCATTTCCTGCCCTAAATTCTTACATAGCACTGCTATACACCATTAGACAGCTGCTGTGTTTTCATCAGAAGTGGCCGCTTTTCAGTGCTCACAAAGTGATCCTCATGTACAATCTGAAAAGCACTGAGATATCCTTCAAGATGAGAAGTCTAGGTTATCACCCTTCTTTATTAAATAGACTTTCTACACACTCTTTATGCTTACAACCCTCCCCCACATCACTGACTTGCAAGTTACTCACTGCACCAAGTCTGCCTTCTGGACATACCACTATTTTAGATGGAAAGTGGTGTTGCAAACAGAAGACCAGCATAGAGAACATGGACTGTAATCAAGACGTAGCAGCTATAGAAATGCTGTGTCCTGAAACTTCTTGGTGTATGAATGCAACAGCTTGATAAAAGCTGACATTTCAGTGAGCACCATTATAATTAAGGTTACAGAGGGACTTTCATTACAACCCTCTCGTTTTCACAAGCTCAAATATTCTCTTTTGGAGCTGCAAACTTTGCTCTCTGGGTTGCAACCAAGCCAGGAATTTATTTGTATTTATTTTCAAGAAGTCTAAACACAACCCTTTCTGCAGTTTTCAGTGGTGCACACTGTGACCAAGTTAATATTACTAATAAAACTTCTGCATTCCCTGACTAACAACAGAACCTTTTTGAATTATAGGCAGTGCTACCACCCTTGTATATTATTAAGGTTGCCTCACATTTCCCATTATAAGACTTTGCTTTTTAATTGCCTATATCTTTGCCAAATTTTAACCATTTGGGCTCCAATTTTCCATGCCAGGTGTGTGTTTCCAGCTGAACTACTTTTTAGAAAATTTCAGCCAAAGCAGTTTCTGAGAATGAGGCTAGGGAAAAATGTCTGACACAGTATAGCAGTTCTTATGTTTTGCCCATGTTAAAAAATTATTTGAAAAGTTCTGGTGCCCCCATGCTTTGGAGCAGGGACATGAAAAGGGGAGGGGGGCTGGCTGGCCTTTGTGTCAGGAATATGCCTTTTAACATTCCCATTAAAATTTTCACAAATTAGGCCAAGCTATAAGCTTTGGGGAGGGGAGGGAAGAATCACAGTTCATACACACAGTGGAGGCGTCTTTGATTTTAGTAGCTAAAAATCTCTTAAGATTCTGTCCTTACTGACCATGCTTGAGACTGCACATGCTCCAGCAGCACGGAGCAACTGAGCATGCTTCAGCTCCTCCATGTGACTGAACTACACATGCACCATCCCCACAGATCATGCTCCAGCCCAGGGATACAGGCACAAAACCAAACTTTCCCCTGTAATGGCAGTTACCAGCTGCTCCAGGTTGTGGGGGGACCACCAGACATTAGAACTGAGAGCAGGGAGCCTGTCTCTTCCGTGCTCTCAATGATCTCCCAGAGGGCATTTAGGCAGCATGGAGGAAGAAGCTGTTTGATTCAAATGCACAGGGGACAAAAGCTGAACTGGGAGGAGGGAAAGGAGTAGATTAGGACAAAGTGTCTGGTTAAACTGGCATGGGGGAGGGAAGGGGGGACGACAACACAGATTGGGCATGGAGACTGGGAGCAGGGGGAGTGGAGACTGGAACTGATTGGACAGGTAGGGTGAGACTGAGAGCCGGTGTGGTACACAGTGGGGTGAGGGGAAGGGAAGAGCCTGGGAGAGCACTAAGATCAGACAAGGAAGTGGGGAGACTGGGGCTCGATGGACAATGAGACTGGGATTAGAAACCAGTGGTGGGAAATGGGGGCAGGTGGACTGAGCAGAGGCAGATCTGACAAGGAGCAGAGGCACAGGGCATGAACTGAGTGTGCCTCAACAAGAGACAGGGAGGGGAGAGACTGGAACTAAGTGTGGAGAGAAAGGGAGGAGACTGGGACTCAGAGAGTGAGCCTAGGACAAGGGACAAGAAGCCGGAGGAGGTGAGACTGAGAAGGCAAGGAGAATGAGACTGGGACGAGGAGCCTGGAGTAGGGAAGAGACAGGACAGGGACAGGACTAAAGGGGTCAAACTTGGGGGGAAAGGGAAGAAGTCTCTGTACTCACCACAGCACATTTCCCTCCATAGTCTGGAATGGAACCCAAGATTCCCAAGTCTCATCATTCCTCTGCTGTCAGCAAATATCCGTTGAAACTGACTCAAAGTATGTGTCTCATCTCCCTCCAGTGCTGGTCCACACAGAGGATGCCAACCTACTATTGCTATTGATTACTCTGTTAGCTCAAGTAGCAGAAGTCCTTGTGGTCGATCTAAAGTTTTCAACCCTACAGATGACCCACATAGAATCATAGAATATGAGGGCTGGAAGGGACCTCAGGAGGTCATCTAGTCCAACCCCCTGCTCAAAGCAGGACCAATTCCCAACTAAATCATCCCAGCCAGGGCTTTGTCAAGCCTGACCTTGAAAACCTCTAAGGAAGGAGATTCCACCACCTCCCTAGGTAACCCATTCCAGTGCTTCACCACCCTCCTAGTGAAAAAGTTTTTCCTAATATCCAACCTAAACCTCCCCCACTGCAACTTGAGACCATTACTCCTTGTTCTGTCATCTGCTACCACTGAGAACAGTCTAGATCCATCCTCTTTGGAACCCCCCTTCAGGTAGTTGAAAGCAGCTATCAAATCCCCCCTCATTCTTCTCTTCTGCAGACTAAACAATCCCAGTTCCCTCAGCCTCTCCTCATAAGTCATGTGCTCCAGCCCCCTAATCATTTTTGTTGCCCTCCGCTGGACTCTTTCCAATTTTTCCACATCCTTCTTGTAGTGTGGGGCCCAAAACTGGACACAGTACTCCAGGTGAGGCCTCACCAATGTCGAATAGAGGGGAACGATCACGTCCCTCGATCTGCTGGCAATGCCCCTACTTATACAGCCCAAAATGCCGTTAGCCTTCTTGGCAACAAGGGCACACTGTTGACTCATATCCAGCTTCTCGTCCACCGTAACCCCTAGGTCCTTTTCTGCAGAACTGCTGCCTAGCCACTCGGTCCCTAGTCTGTAACAGTGCATGGGATTCTTCCGTCCTAAGTGCAGGACTCTGCACTTGTCCTTGTTGAACCTCATCAGGTTTCTTTTGGCCCAATCCTCTAATTTGTCTAGGTCCCTCTGTATCCTATCCCTACCCTCCAGCGTATCTACCACTCCTCCCAGTTTAGTGTCATCTGCAAATTTGCTGAGAGTGCAGTCCACGCCATCCTCCAGATCATTAATGAAGATATTGAACAAAACCGGCCCCAGGACCGACCCTTGGGGCACTCCGCTTGAAACCGGCTGCCAACTAGACATGGAGCCGTTGATCACTACCCGTTGAGCCCGACGATCTAGCCAGCTTTCTATCCACCTTATAGTCCATTCATCCAGCCCATACTTCTTTAACTTGCCGGCAAGAATACTGTGGGAGACCGTATCAAAAGCTTTGCTAAAGTCAAGGAATAACACATCCACTGCTTTCCCCTCATCCACAGACCCAGTTATCTCCTCATAGAAGGCAATTAGGTTAGTCAGGCATGACTTGCCCTTGGTGAATCCATGCTGACTGTTCCTGATCACTTTCCTCTCCTCTAAGTGCTTCAGAATTGATTCCTTGAGGACCTGCTCCATGATTTTTCCAGGGACTGAGGTGATGCTGACTAGCCTGTAGTTCTCCAGATCCTTCTTCTTCCCTTTTTTAAAGATGGGCACTACATTAGCCTTTTTCCAGTCATCCGGGACCTCCCCTGATCGCCATGAGTTTTCAAAGATAATGGCCAATGGCTCTGCAATCACATCCGCCAACTCCGTTAGCACCCTCGGATGCAGTGCATCCGTCCCCATGGACTTGGGTGTCAATGTGATGCCACGTGATGGAACTGGTCTTTTTTGGTTTGCTTTTTTAAAAGCTAGGAAGTGACACACACACAAATTATGTTAAACAAACATCAGTAAGGGTTGCAAAGTTAAGCACTCAAAAGTTAGGAAATGCCAGAATTAAGGTGGCCTGTGCAGCCTTAGTTTGGCTCCCTTGGGCATATGTGTTATGATGCTATCTTTAATTACATGATCATATACTATTTTTTTTTTTAAATTGAGATCTCATAGAGCTGGAAGGGACCCCGAAGGGTCATCGAGTCCAGCCCCCTGCCTTCACTAGCAGGACCAATTTTGCCCCAGATCCCTAAGTGGCCCCCTCAAGGATTGAACTCACAACCCTGGGTTTAGCAGGCCAATGCTCAAACCACTGAGCTATCCCTCCCCCCCTTCCCCCCCTAATTTGTTTCCACAGGACCCCAGCCTCACTCAGGGCACAAGATGGATACAACTCAATTAATCGGCAGTTATTCAGTATTTTGTTTTCTCATTCTGTTGTGTGTGGCTCCATGCCTTGTTTACTGCACACTATTTAAACCCTGCTCTGAAGACAGAATTATTAATTTCCTCCTGGGTTTTCTATGGAGCTCATCCCTATACTATGTAAATACTTCACAAACAATTAATTTATTTCACCACACCTCTGTGAGAAGAGGGGATGATAATATCCCCATCTTATGGATGGGGAAATAAGACACAGAGATCAAGGTCAAAATTTCTCCTGATTTTGGGTGCCCAATTTTAGATAACTAGGACCTGATTTAGAGTACTTAGCATTATACAGGACTTTATATGTTCACAGTACACCTCTCACTGACTTCAGTTGCTGCTGTGAGTGCTCAGCACCTCTGCAAGTCAGACCCTGGAGTCTCAAGTCAGGCATTCAGAAAATGAGGAACTAATATTAGTGGTCATATGTGAAAAGTTTGATTTAAGGGACTTGCCCAAAATCACACTGACTCTGTGGCCCATGGCCTGCCGAGGATGTTTGTTGAAGGCTCCTTCACAGAGCCATGAACATGGGCCTGTACCTGGCGCAATTCACGAATTTCCCCAACACCTGTCCTTCCTGCAGTGTGGGGGAGACCCTAGCATACATCTACATAGGGTATGTCAGGTTGCAGCCCCTCTTCCAGCTCATCCAGAACCTCTTACTGAGGTTCTGGCTGTACTTTCCCCTGTTCCTGGCACACCCCATCCATGGCCCCACAAAGTTGTGAGACCTTCTTGTCAACCTTCTTCTGGCACTGGCCAAGATGACCATCCACGACTCCAGGAGGAAGAAGCTAGATGGGCAGGGGTGCTCTGTGACTTAGGGCCTATATCTGTTCCCTTGTCCATTCTCACCTTCAAGCAGAGTTCCTCCTTAGATGCCTCTGGATCCTTCGTTATTAACCTTTGACCTCACTCCTGCTCCTATTTTTTTCATTTTTTGCCTCCAGAAATCACTAGTAACCTGAGTTCAGTGGTTCTGCCCCTTTAGCTGAGAGGGCAGGCCTTTAGTTTTGGGCAATCCTATTCCTGACCTTCCTGGTACTACTAATAGTACAGTGACTCTGTGGAAGAGGTAGGAATAGAATCCAATTCTCCAGGGCAGCATTGACTTGTCTTAACCACAAAACCATCATTTCTCCTTCTGCAATTCCTTGCCTCATTCACGACACATCTTCCAACAATAAACAAGGCAGGGTCCTATAGACAACAGCTGACTGTCTCCCCATATTCATCCCCAGAGCAGGTTCATTCTGTGCACTAAAAGAGGTGGAGTCTGGTGTAAAAAAAATAGTATGTGATCATTGTGATTGAATGCCCCCCTGCAGTCACACCCTATACACTACTGTAATAATCTTTATACAAAATATGCCGTGTGAGGTATCGTTTGAAAACTGATAATCCATTGATCAATATTTTTGTGTAATGTATGTATAAAATGTGTATTAAGAGTTATGAACATAAGCTGAAATTATGACTGAAATGTGTTTACCGGACAAGTCTGGGGAGGGGGTAAACCTGTTTCTCAATCACAAAGGACACGCTAATGCCTCTAGCCAGGTGTCAGCAAAGCTGATTGGCAATCACCGGTCAAGTGGCCATTCTTTGGCAACAGAGGATGGCAGGAACAAATCTGCATTTTAGTAAGCAACAACATGGAACCTCTTTCACTCTCTATCCTCACAGTGGGAAGGCACTTTATCCCTCAGGCAAATGCATTTCAAAGGTTGACTGGACTATGAAAGCAAGGGACAAAAACACACCAGGTATTCTTTCTCTTCCTATCTCTTTCACCTAAGACAACAGCCTTTGGACTTTGGGAGGAGTTCTGACCTGAGAATTTGGTCAGCCCTGTTGCTAAGAACACGTGGTAAGGATTTTACCTTGAACCAAGTCTAGTTTGTTAAGTTTTAGTTACTAGAAAGCGTTTCATCTTTCTCTTGTAACCATTTCTGACTTTAATACCTTATACTTGTACTCATTTAAAATCTACCTCTTTTTAATTAAACTTGTTTTATTCTTTAATCAAAACTAATCCAGTGTTGTGTTTAAACTGAATTGTTTGGTAACGCCAATTAAAGTACCAAACTGTTGTATATTGACCCTTTACACAGGCAACAGACCTCTAATATCTGAACTGTCGCGGAGAGAGCTGGACAGTGCAGAACACACCTTTTGGGGAAAATCCAGGACTGGGAGTGTGTTGGGGTCACCCTGCAAGTGGAAACCAGAGCGTGACTGGAATGTTGCTGGCAGGCTGCAACTATACAGACACTCAGGCTGTGACCTGCATGCTGTTTTGCTGTTTGTGAGGGGTCCAGCTTGGAAACTACAGCAGCAAAGTATTATGAGACACCCAAGACTACAGGGCAGGTGGTGACACAACCCCTCACTAATCTGGACTGTACCCCAGAATGTGATAATCATGTAATTGAAGTCTCTATCATAATAAATATGCTCACAAGGAGGCCAAATTAAGCCTGTATAGGCAATTTTAAATCTGACATTTCTAAACTTGTGAGTGCTGGACTTTGTTATCTTAAGCATTATTCTTTTAACATGGCTTTCTGTGTACAGTTTAATTTACTTAAAGAGGCTGTTAGACCTTAGAAGTGATGAAAACTACCATCTAAACCAGGGGTAGGCAACCTATGGCACGTGTGCCGAAGGCGGCACGCGAGCTGATTTTCAGTGGCACTCACACTGCCTGGGTGCTGGCCAACGGTCCGGGGGGCTCTGCATTTTAATTTAATTTTAAATGAAGCTCCTTAAACATTTTAAAAACCTTATTTACTTTACATACAACAATAGTTTAGTTATATATTAAAGACTTATTGAAAGAGACCTTCTAAAAATGTTAAAATGTATGACTGGCACGCGAAACCTTAAATCAGAGTGAATAAATAAAGACTTGGCACACCCCTTCTGAAAGGTTGCTGACCCCTGATCTAAACCATCTTTTCCTAAGCCACAGGAATCAGCTATGGGTATCTAATGAGGACACATGAAAGACAAAACAAGTTACAGTAAAAATTACATCCCATTCATTTGACAACAGGCCAACACTGACCCAGCTGGGACAGCAAAGATGATAATTTGGAGGGCAGCACAGCAGGCACTGAGGATTCCTGTTATTGCCTCTCTGTATGAAACTCCTCAGAGGAAGGGTGTGCTGGATCTCAAGTACCAGTAGGAGTAAAGCAAGCTGTTCTGCTGGCTTTGCAAATAAATGCCCTTTCCCAACACAGATTCCTGTGTGAAGCAAGCTGGAAGTGTTATTAGTAACACAGGTAAGGGAACTATTTTTAAAGTACTTTTAACCAGCTAGTGACTCACTCAAGGTCACATGAGAAGTCTGTGGTAGAACTAAGAACACAGGAGTCTTGGCGCTTAAGAACCCCCTCTTCCAAATCTTGCTCCCTCGCCATTCTCTCTGTTTTTACTATTTTAAGCTTGTCTATTTCTTATTGCTGTGTCAAGTGTTTGACTCTTAAGACAGCATCATATCAACGCAAGCCAGTGTCTCGTTTCCTGACACTGATGCTGATGCTTTTGCTGATGCCTCCCTTGTTGTCATCAACCCTCAATTTGCCACCCCTTGCTGTGTTCTAACTCAGACTAATCTTCTTGTGGCAAGGACCATTTCATTTTTGCTACAGTGCCAGGCTCACCGGTGATGCTATTTGAATAAACACAGAACCAGACGATACCAAAGAGAGGGGGTAAGAGAAAAGTATTCATTCATGGGGGGGTGGGGGGAAGAGAGAGGTTTTGTATATCCCGCTGGGGCAAGTGAATGTCATGGTTATAGTTAAGTCCTGTCCATACTATGGTAATCACCATGAACTTTTGAACACAGCATAATTAGGGAACCAGTGTAACCAACATATGGCTTCATTGGAAGTCTGTTGGGGTTACCTCTTCAAGAGGTCTTGGGGGAGAAATTCACATAATCCAAATTCCACTCCCTGGGCTGCCACAGGGTAAATTCCCTTCTTCTAACATTTATAGGCTGCTTCAGGACACAGACACTACGGATGACGACCAGTTAGACATCTCCACTGGTGCAGCATCCACCGCCACCACCAAGATACATCACAATGTGAGATCAGCAGATGGATGAAGAGCTGCTGGCCCAAGCTCAAGCCAGGGAAATGAGACGAGAGACAGCGATGTAGCTGGGGGGCGTGGGGGGAATGATGCATTAGGGGACTTGCCAATGCCCTGCCCTCACCTCAGACACAGACCATCCAGGTACTAGGACCCTTTGGGGCCCCACTGCNGCTGGCCAACGGTCCGGGGGGCTCTGCATTTTAATTTAATTTTAAATGAAGCTCCTTAAACATTTTAAAAACCTTATTTACTTTACATACAACAATAGTTTAGTTATATATTAAAGACTTATTGAAAGAGACCTTCTAAAAATGTTAAAATGTATGACTGGCACGCGAAACCTTAAATCAGAGTGAATAAATAAAGACTTGGCACACCCCTTCTGAAAGGTTGCTGACCCCTGATCTAAACCATCTTTTCCTAAGCCACAGGAATCAGCTATGGGTATCTAATGAGGACACATGAAAGACAAAACAAGTTACAGTAAAAATTACATCCCATTCATTTGACAACAGGCCAACACTGACCCAGCTGGGACAGCAAAGATGATAATTTGGAGGGCAGCACAGCAGGCACTGAGGATTCCTGTTATTGCCTCTCTGTATGAAACTCCTCAGAGGAAGGGTGTGCTGGATCTCAAGTACCAGTAGGAGTAAAGCAAGCTGTTCTGCTGGCTTTGCAAATAAATGCCCTTTCCCAACACAGATTCCTGTGTGAAGCAAGCTGGAAGTGTTATTAGTAACACAGGTAAGGGAACTATTTTTAAAGTACTTTTAACCAGCTAGTGACTCACTCAAGGTCACATGAGAAGTCTGTGGTAGAACTAAGAACACAGGAGTCTTGGCGCTTAAGAACCCCCTCTTCCAAATCTTGCTCCCTCGCCATTCTCTCTGTTTTTACTATTTTAAGCTTGTCTATTTCTTATTGCTGTGTCAAGTGTTTGACTCTTAAGACAGCATCATATCAACGCAAGCCAGTGTCTCGTTTCCTGACACTGATGCTGATGCTTTTGCTGATGCCTCCCTTGTTGTCATCAACCCTCAATTTGCCACCCCTTGCTGTGTTCTAACTCAGACTAATCTTCTTGTGGCAAGGACCATTTCATTTTTGCTACAGTGCCAGGCTCACCGGTGATGCTATTTGAATAAACACAGAACCAGACGATACCAAAGAGAGGGGGTAAGAGAAAAGTATTCATTCATGGGGGGGTGGGGGGAAGAGAGAGGTTTTGTATATCCCGCTGGGGCAAGTGAATGTCATGGTTATAGTTAAGTCCTGTCCATACTATGGTAATCACCATGAACTTTTGAACACAGCATAATTAGGGAACCAGTGTAACCAACATATGGCTTCATTGGAAGTCTGTTGGGGTTACCTCTTCAAGAGGTCTTGGGGGAGAAATTCACATAATCCAAATTCCACTCCCTGGGCTGCCACAGGGTAAATTCCCTTCTTCTAACATTTATAGGCTGCTTCAGGACACAGACACTACGGATGACGACCAGTTAGACATCTCCACTGGTGCAGCATCCACCGCCACCACCAAGATACATCACAATGTGAGATCAGCAGATGGATGAAGAGCTGCTGGCCCAAGCTCAAGCCAGGGAAATGAGACGAGAGACAGCGATGTAGCTGGGGGGCGTGGGGGGAATGATGCATTAGGGGACTTGCCAATGCCCTGCCCTCACCTCAGACACAGACCATCCAGGTACTAGGACCCTTTGGGGCCCCACTGCCGGGAAGCGCTTTCTGCCACCCACTGGCCAGGGACCTCTGCCTGTGCGAAGCCCTCGCCCCGGGCCCCCGGCTCACTGCCGCCGCCCGCCTGCGGCCCCTCAGCAGCGGGGCTGCGAAGCGACCAAGGGCAGCGCCGCGAGTCCGTGGCCCCCGAGCCCCCAGGGAACAGGGGGTCCCCGTCCCGCGCCTGGCACGTTGGGACCTCTCGCCCCACTGGCCCCAGAGCTACACCTGGCCCGGGCGCCCCGGGCGCGGAGCGGGGGAGGCCCTGCTTCGGGCGGCGGCCACTCGCTCCAGGGTAGGGCCGCTCTGGGGCCGGGGCGGGCAGGCCGCGGCCCAAGCCCCCCAGCCCAGCCCCCTCGGCCCGGCCCGGCCCCTCTACCAAACCTGGCCCGGCCCGGCCCCTCACCTTCAGCACCCGGATGCCCCCGCGGCTCCCGGTCCGGCTTCCCCGGGCGCTGCCGGCTCCCGCCGCCTCATCCTCCTCCAGCTCCGCCGCCTCCATGGGCCCCGGCTCGGCCCCAGCCTCCCCCATCAGCAGCGGCGCCGGGGCAGCAAGCGCCTCGCGCTCGCAGCGGCGGGATCCCACCGCGCCCACGGGCTCATTAGCATAACGGACCCCGCCCGCCGAGCCCCGCCCCCTGCCGGAGGAGAGACTGTTTGTCAGGCCCGGGCCCCCTCAGCTGCCACTGCAGCTTCTGCGGGGGGCAGAGCAGAGAATTGGGGGCAGGTCAGGGCATTGGGGGGTGCCTAGCCCAGGGGAAGAGGGGGCAGGTTGGGAAGGGGGGGGCTAGCAGAGGAGAGCAGTAGGGGGGTGCCTCACCAGGGGGAAGAGGAGGGGGGCTAGCCAGGGGGAGCATTGGGGGTGCCTAGCCCAGGGGAAGAGGGGGGGACTAGCCAGGGGGAGCATTGGGGGTGCCTAGCCCAGAGGAAGAGGAGGGGGACTAGCCAGGGGGAGCATTGGGGGTGCCTAGCCCAGGGGAAGAGGAGGGGGACTAGCCAGGGGGAAGGGGGGCTAGCAGAGGAGAGCATTGGAGGGGTGCCTCACTAGGGGGAGAGCTAGTAGCAGTAGGAAGAGGTGCCCATTTCTCCAAGGCNCCAGGGGGAGCATTGGGGGTGCCTAGCTGAGGGAAACAGGAGTGGGGGGCTAGCCCAGGGGAGCATTGGGGGGTGCCTAGCCCAGGGGAGCATTGGGGGGCAGGTTGGGAAGGGGGGGCTAGCAGAGGAGAGCAGTGGGGGGGTGCCTCACCGGGGGGAAGAGGAGGGGGGGCTAGCCAGGGGGAGCATTGGGGGTGCCTAGCCCAGGGGAAGAGGACGGGGGGCTATCCAGGGGGAAGGGGGCTAGTAGAGGAGAGCATTGGGGGGTGCCTCACTAGGGGGAGAGCTAGTAGCAGTAGGAAGAGGTGCCCATTTCTCCAAGGCTGGGGGTGCTGGAGAACATGCTCTAGGAATAAAGCTCTCATGGTCATGCAGGCTCCCCTCACGGTAGTGCGGGGATGAAAATGGACTGTGTGCCAGGCCCCAAGGACTAGAACAGTTTCCATCGGCCCTGGGGGGTCAAAGAGCCCCAGTGCTGTGGAACCAGAGCCAATAGGGGCAGCAGGTGTGTATAATTTTTGGTGGTGCGCAGAACGGGTCCCAGCCCCCCCCCACACACACACCTACCTACCTACGGCTCTGAGAGGGAGTTTGGATTCAGGAGAGGGTTTGGGGTGCAGGCTCTGGGAGGGAGTTTGGGTGCAGGCTCTGGGNGCGGTAGTACGGGGATGAAAATGGACTGTGCGCCAGGCCCCAAGGACTAGAACAGTTTCCATAGGCCCTGGGGGGTCAAAGAGCCCCAGTGCTGTGGAACCAGAGCCAATAGGGGCAGCAGGTGTGTATAATTTTTGGTGGTGCGCAGAACGGGTCCCAGCCCCCACACACACACACACACACACCTACCTACCTACGGCTCTGGGAGGGAGTTTGGATTCAGGAGAGGGTTTGGGGTGCAGGCTCTGGGAGGGAGTTTGGGTGCTGGGTGCAGGCTCTGGGCTGAGACAGAGGGTTAGGGTACAGGGTGTGGGGCTGGGCCAGGGATGAGAAGTTTGGGGTGCAGCAGGCAGGCTGTGCTGGAGCGGGAGGCCAGAGAGGAGGACTCCCTACAGCCTTCTCCCCTCCTCCCTCTGCAAGCGCAGCAGCCGCCTCAACCTGCCCCCGGCGCCGCTCCCTTGGAGCCGGCAGTGGCTAGCGA
Source organism: Platysternon megacephalum (assembly GCA_003942145.1). Lineage (NCBI taxonomy): Eukaryota > Metazoa > Chordata > Testudines > Platysternidae > Platysternon > Platysternon megacephalum. The sequence goes on along the minus strand of QXTE01000151.1, from coordinate 3,617,544 downwards.
AGGAGCACAGCGTGGAACTGCAGGGAGCAGCCACCTGCTGCCCAGGGCAGGGATGGCCGCTCGGGGGAGGCACACAGGGGTAGCTGGCAGGGCCAGGGGAGAGACCCAGCCCCGAACATTGGTGGAGACAGGCCCCCCGGGTCCTGAATTTGCTGGAGCCTGGGCACCACAGGCCCATACAACTCACCACCCCTGAGAGCCACATCAGAGGCCTAAGACAGCAAAGCTCAGAAGTGAAGAGTTTCTAGCACTAGCCTTCACACTCCTTATCATCTCCAGAAGAGCAGGGACCTCAATAGCACTAATGCCAGGTAGAAAACCATTTTGTCAATAAGTGTCCNGGGGGGGGGGGGGTCCACAGGGAGAATTTCCAAAGGAGGATGCACCAGATTGTAAGTAAAAGTTCACATGCTGNAAAGTCAACCAGATGGCCTGAAGAGCTTCCCCAGCACTTGAGAATTGACACAGCCCTCCTGCTCTTTACAGATCAAACACATCTGGGTTTTGACCTCCCAAGCACAAGGGCAGGTGGCTTTTTTAGTAACCTCATCCATGCTGCCTGCAGGGCCAATGGCCCCAAGGCAGGGAGAATAGCTAGCAGGGAAAACTGGACCAATGTGTCTGATATTAGGGGAAGCAGCCCAAGAGGTCTAGCCATACCTGATTTCCCCCAACAGCACAGGCACTGAAAAAAGATTGACTAGGTGACTAGTTAGCTAACTACATTAAAAAGCAGCACCCAAAAGGTGCAGAGAAAGAGAAAGCTGAGAGGACAAGCATTAAGGGCACAGTGCTCCGAGCTCGCTCCACCATCAGCAGTCAAAGGCAAGTGGAGGGAAGTGTTTCCACCCTTGTGTGTGAGGAGGCAGGTGACCACAATGGACACTGCTTTCTGGCCAATACCAAGGGCACATTCACCTTGGGGGGCGGGTGTCCACAGGGAGAATTTCCAAAGGAGGATGCACCAGATTGTAAGTAAAAGTTCACATGCTGGAGTATGATGCTGAGGCAAGGGAAGGATGCTCTGGCAAATACCATGACCAGAGAATCAAAAAAAAAAGAACTAGATAAGTTAATGGAAGATAGGTCCATCAATGGCTATTAGCCAAGATGGGCAGGGATACAAAACCATGCTCTGAGAAGTGTCCCTAGCCTCTGTTTGCCAGAAGCTGGGAATGGATCACTTGATGATTCCCTGTTCTGTTCATTCCCCCTGGGGCACCTGGCATTGGCCACTGTTGGAAGACAGGATACTGGGCTAGATGGACCTTTGGTCTGACCCAATATGGCCGTTCTTCTGTTTGCTTGTTTTTGGAGTGTTATGAATGTCATTATTTTTATGCTGGAAAGGTACTATCAAAGAAGAAGGTTTTGCAACATTTCCTAGAGGGGTTCAGACCCTGCAAACAACCAGTCTCCTTTGGAAGTTAATTCCGTAGCCATATCCTTTTGACTCAGAGCACTTTGTCCCCACATTCATGTGCTTCACTTTGGGCTTTGTGATCTGCACTGTCCCATAGGAGCAAAACTCTCTTGGCAGTTCAAAGATTGATATTTGGTCTCTTATGCAGCTGGGTGTAACAAGGCCCTGGTCCTGGGATGCACATGCACCCGTTCCAAGACTGGCCCCCTTTCACAGAATTGCTTTTCAAGTGAGGGGTCTGAGGGAATAGGAAGGTCATGTGACTATGTAAAAGGGCATGCTGAGAGATATACGGGCAGTTTGTGTTCTGTTAGGAAGACTCCAAGGATAGAGACAATTTTCCACAGTTCCCAGGCAGAGGGAAAGGAACCTGCAGGGAGGAGAAGCCTGCTGGGAAGGTGGTGGTCAGACTAGATGATCTCAGTGCTCCCGTCTAGCCTTGGATTATATGACTATGAAAAAAAACTCAGCTGAGAGATTTGCAGGAAGAAAATCTTAGCTGGGACAGGATTATAAAGGACCGGGAAGTTCTGGAAAGAGGGCAAAACCCTGGTAAACAATTGGAAGTACTACTGAGCACTGGGAAAGTCTAAAAGGAACTGGTGAGCCTGGAAAAGCAGGTTGGGAGACTGTTAATTTAGAACCCTATAAATTGCATGACTAGTTTAAATTTTTCCCTCCAATGTGCATTACGTTGGTACTTAACTTCATTTGCCATCATGTTGCTCATTCCCCTAGCCTGTTTAGGTCTCTCTAATGTTCCCCGTAGTCCTCATTGCTCCTGAATAACCTCAGCACTGTCACCTGCAAATTTCACTGCTCACTACCACCTTTTCAGATCATCAGTAAATATATTGCCTCTTGTGGCAAAGATTGAGGTAGAGTGTTGGACAAGGAGAGAACTAAGCTCAAAAGAAAAGATTAAAATACAGGAAATTAAGGGGAGAAAAGTTTGTGCAAGCAGTACAGGGTATATACCTAGAAACAGATTTGGCATTGGCTGAAGAGAAGTGGAACCACCTCAAAAGAATGTGAATAGCGGTGGCATAAGAGATTTGTAGACGAGGCAGATGGTGGACCAAGAGAAGTGCAGATAGCAATCCAAAACAAGAAAATGACATATAAAGAAAAAAGTCGTTAACCCATCAAGTGCAAATGAAAGTGAATACAAAGAAGCAAAAGCGAGCTGTCAAGTGATCAGCTAAGAAGGCCAAAACAAGTGCCCTATATAACCTGTACACTGCACTTGTAAACTACCCACAGCTGGCTGTCAAAAAGATCTACNCGCAGCCAGTGGGAGCCGTGATCGGCTGAACCTGCGGACGCGGCAGGTAAACAAACAGGCCCAGCCCGCCAGGGTGCTTACCCTGGCGAGCCGCGTGCCAGAGGTTGCCGACCCCTGATCTATATCATTGCAAAAATTAGTCGCAAAGGGAAGGAGGGTAATATTGCAACAACATTTGTGAATGATGAGCAAGTGAGACTGCTAGTAATACCTGAACAAGTGAAGGAGAGATGCAAACAATACTTTGAGTCTCTCTTAAATGAGGCAAATCCCGTTTTGGTGGAGTTGTCAACATGTGATCCTAATGTGGTGCCTGAGATGACAATGGAGGAAGAGGTGAGAAATGCGGTCCAAATAATGAAGAACAGTAATGATGTTCTTCTGCGGGATGAGCAGAATGGTTAAGGCATATGGGGAAACAAGCGAATTCCAAAAGATTGGTGCAAGTCTATCTTTGTCCCAATACATAAGAAGGGTAGCATCCATTAATGTGGAAACTATCAAGGGATAAGTTATTGTTGCACCAGATGAAGATACTGGAATGCATCCTGAATACTAGAATTAGGAGAGTTGTGGAACCTGTCCCTGAACAAGAACAGTTCAGCTTTAGGAAATGATGAGGAACCATAGATGCCATGTTTGCAATTCATCAAGGGATAGAGAAGTGCCTCAAACAGGGGTGAGCAAACTACGGCCCATGGGCTGGATCTGGCCCGCCAGCTGTTTTAAGCCGGCCCTTGAGCTCCCGCTGGGGAGCAGGGTCTGGTGCTTACACCACTCTGGTGCTCCAGTTGGGGAGCAGGGTCGGGGGTCGCTCCACGCTGCTCCCGGAAGCCGTGACATGGCCCCCCTCCGGTGCTCCAGTTGGAGAGCAGGGTCGGGGGCTGCTCCACGCAGCTCCCGGAAGCAGCGGCATGGCCCCCCTCCGACTCCTACACACTCCAATGGCCCCCTCTGGCATTCCAATGGGAGCTGCAGGGGTGGTGCCTGTGGGCGGGGCAGTGTGCAGAGCCGCCTGGCCGCATCCCCACGTAGGAGCCAGAGAAGGAAACTGCCACTGCTTCCGGGAGCTGCTTGAGGTAAGCACCGCCCGGAGCCTGCACCCGAGTCTCTCCCCACGCCCCAACCTCCTGCCCCAGCCCTGACCCCCCTCCCAACTCCTCGATCCCAGCCTAGAGCACCCTTCTGCACCCCAAGCCCCTCATCCCCAGCCCCACTCCAGAGCCCGCACCCCCAGCCAGAGCCTGCATCCCTTCCCGCACCCCAACCCCCTGCCCCAGCCCTGATTCCCCTCCCACCCTCCGAACCCCTCGGTCCCAGCCCACAGCACCCTCCTACACCCCAAACTCCTCATCCACAGCCCCACCCCAGAGCCTACACCCCTGCACCAGCCCAGAGCCCCATCCCGCACCCTGAACTCCTCATTTCTGGCCCCACCCTGGAGCCCGCACCCCAACCCCAATTTTGTGACATTCATGGCCCACCATACAATTTCTATTCCAAGATGTGGCCCTCGGGCCAAAAAGTTTGCCCACCCCTGGCATAGAGCACTAACAGGATAGCTTCTGGGCTCTTATAAGACCTAGAAAAGGCATGTGATCAAGCAGACAGAAGGATACTCACACCAGTACTGAGGAAATATTGAGTGTCTGATGATTTAATAACTGTGGCGAATGCATAACAGTGATCCAAAGACACTTTGGAATAACAAGCCCCTTTGAAATGGAAGTTGGACTGTATCAGAAGTCAGCCCTCAGTCAGCTTCTGTTTATCATATTGATGGACTATGTCAACAGGAAGATCCCAAAGAGAGAAGGTGAGAAGCTGCTATAGGCAGATAACATAGCAAGGGCATCCTCAAACGAAGACCTACAGGAAATAGTAAACCAGTAGTATGACCAGCTATGCAGGCATGGGACGAAAGTGAACATGACTAAGACCAAGGTCATGTGGATCATTAGAGGTGCCATAGGGTAACTGGATCTAGAGATTAATGGAGTAAGACTAAACCAGACTGATCAGTTCAAGTACCTTGGTAAATGGGTTATGGAAGCAGGCATGCTTGAATGTTAGATTCAGTCCAGCCTGGGGAGTGCTGGACGAGTGTGGAATAACATCTCAAGTGTTGTTTATGACAGAAAATAGGGTACTGAGGCTGAAAACCCAACTGTACAGAACTGGGGTGCCCCCCAAAGTGTTCAAGATGAGATGTCTTCATGCACTAAAAGGAGTAATATGAAGGTACAGATTTCAAAATAAAAGCATTGGGATGGAAGTCAAAGTCCATGATGTGGCTGACAAAATCCAAGAAGTACAACTTCACTGGTTTGGAGACATACAGAGGATGAATTAAGAGAACCTGGTGAAGACAGCATGGCAGGAGAGGGTGATAAGAAAGCAACCCCAGTGAAAGCCCAGGAAGCAATTGGTGGATTGCATCAAAGAAGATGGACCTTAATGCCATCCTGGACAGACAAAGATAGCGGATGCTTGCATGAAAACCTGACCCCAGATGATGGGATATAGGGAAGTAGGGTGACCAGACAGCAAATGTGAAAAATGGGGAGGGGGGGGGGTGGGGTGGTAATAGGAGCATATATAAGAAAAAGACCCAAAATTCAGGACTGTCCCTATAAAATCGGGACATCTGGTCACCCTATAGGGATGTAGTAATAAATATATTAAACATAAGACCTAAGACAGGACCTTGAGAAAAAATGGTAAATCATCAATAATAGTGCAGACAAGGCAAAAGTTTTCAATAAATATTTCCATTCTGTATTTGGGAAAAAGCAGATGATGTTATCATATGTGATAACACTCTTCCCATTCCACTAGCATCTCAGGAAGATGTTAAACAGCAGCTAATAAAGTTAAACATTTTAAAATTTGCAGGTCCAGATAATTTGCATCTAAGAGTTTTAAAAGAGCTAACTGGATAGATTACTCAAACATAGATGTTGGTTTTCAGTAAGTCTCAGAACACCAGGAAATTCCAGAGGACTGGGAGCAAGCGAATATTGTGCCAATATTTAAAAGGGTGAACAGGATGACCAGGATAATTAGAGGCCTGTCAGTCTGACATCAATCCAGGCAAGATACAGGATTCAATTAAGAAAGAAATAAAGGGGGTTAATATAATTCACATCAATCAACATGGGCTTATGGAAAACAGATCTTGTCAAATTAACTTGATATCTTTTTTTTTTTAAATAAGATTAACAGTTTGGTTGATAAATATACATAGACTTCTGTAAGGCATTTGACTTGCTAACACACAACATTTGTATTAAAAAACTAGAATATCAAGTTAACATGGCACATATTAAATTGGTTAAACACTGGCTAAATGAGGGGCCTCAAAATGTAATTGTAAACATCACTGAGCAGATGTGTATCTAGGGCCCCACAGAGATTGGTTCTTGGCCCTATGCTATTTAACATTTCTATAAATGACCTGGAAGAAAAGAAAATAATCACCAATAAAGTTTGCAGATGACACAAAAATTAGAGGAGTGGTAAATAATGAAGAGGAGAGTGATTTGCATCACTTTGTAAGCTGGGTGCAAGTAACCAATATGCGTTTTGATATGTTTCAGAGTAGCAGCCGTGTTAGTCTGTATCAGCAAAATGAACAGGAGTAGTCTCTAAGGTGCCACAAGTACTCCTGTTCGTTTTGATATGGTTACATATAAATCTGTGTCTTGGAACAAGGAATGCAGGCCATACTTACAGGATGCGGGAAAGTAGTGACTGAAAACAATTTGGGGGCATGGGCGGCGTATCTAATAGGCAGGGGAAGGCTGTGCTTACCCAAACAGCCTCACATGGCCCCGCCCATACTCTGTCCAGAGGGGCCCCCGGCTGCTAGTTGGCCCCAGCCCAGGCAGGCTGCTCCTCTTCTGGGAAGGAAAGCCTGCTGGGATTTGGGGTAGCTGGGGCCACACACACCCCGGCACTCCAGGCGGGGGGGTCCACACGCCGCCCACCACTCCAGGGCTGGGGGGCTGCCCGCCCAGTGCTCTGGGGGCCGCATGCCACCCGGTGCTCTGAGGCTGGGGGGGCACACACCTGCCACCCACCCAGTCCTCCAGGGGGACCACATGCTGCTCGGTGCTCTGGGGGGCTGGGTGGGGGCCGCATGCCACCCGTCTGCCCAGTGCTCGGGGGGGTGGGGGTGGGGGGCGTGCGCCACCCAGTGCTCTGGGGCTAGGGAGGCATGATGCTGTGGCCAAAAGGTTAATGTGATCCTGGAATACATAAACAGGGCAATCTCAAATAGCAGTAGAGAGATTATTTCACCTCTACATTTGGCACTAGTGCAACTGCCGCTGAAATGCTGTGTCTAGTTCTGATGTCCCCAAATTCAAAAAGGATATGGATCAGTTGGAAAGGGTTCAGAGTAGAGCCATGAGATTATTAAAGGATTAGGAAACCTGCTTTATAGTATAGACTCAAGGAGCTTAACCAAGAGAAGGTTAAGGCATGAATTGGTTACTGACTACAAGTATCTACCTGGAGAACAAATATTTAACAATGGGCTCTTTAGTCTAGCAGATATAGGTATAATACCTGGAGTTGAAGCTAGAGAAATTCAGACTGGCGATCAGGCACTAACCATTGGGAACAATTTACCAAGGGTCATGGTGGATTCTCCATCACTGGCAATTTTTAAATTAAGATTGGATGTTTTTCTAGAAGTTCTGCTGTACTAATTATTTTGGGGAAGTTCTATGGCCTGTTTTATATAGGAGGTCAGATTAGATTATCATAATGGCCCCCCTCTGGCCTTGGAATCTATGAATAATCAGATGAAAAAATAAAGTTATTTTCCATGAACCCATGCTGATTGGCATTACTTATGTCACCTTCCTTTAATTCTTTATTAATCAAGTCCCATATCAGCCATTCCATTATTTTCTGGTCAATGTCAGGCTGACAGGTCTATAGTACCCTGGGTCTCCCAATTTACCTTTTTTAATGTTGGCACAACTTCAGCTTTCCTCCAGTCCTCTGGAGCTTCCCCCGTGTTCCAAGACTCATCACAGGCTTTGGAGCTGGCAAGAGGGAAGGGGGTGTTTACACCCAGACCTTGGCCTCACCACTTTTTGGCCAGGCCAAACCTGAATGGCACTGCAACCCTGTGTGCCATGTCACAACACAGTTTACTCACATTTGTGCTGTAGAGCTCTTGGGCCAGGCTGCTTGGGAGAAGGTGCCCGAGGAGGGGTCCAGAGACGTCCTCTGCTAGCTCTTTTAAAATACCTGGATGCAAATTATCCAGACTTGCTGATTTTAAACATCTAAAGGGCTTGAGACACCCATTAATTTGACAGGATTAGGAAGAAATATCCCCTTCACACAGGCTAGTAGCTTTCCACCACAGGGTTTCCTGTACTTACCTCAAGCATCTGGTACTGGCCACTGGCAGATTGCTCGGATAGGAATTCCATTGCCTCTGTTCCTATCTGAGGCTGAATCTACACAGAGGATTTTCACATGTTCTCCTGCCGTTGATATAGCTTCACTACAGCTCAGTTGTGTTAGTGAGAGTCACAGTAACAACGGTGGAAGGTTCAGTCCATATCTAGCAGTTTTTACCACTACTGTCAAACCAGGGTTGATGTGAATGCTTGTGTAGATAAGCACAGCTTTCTTGTACTGTAAAGCACCAAGCACAGTTATTTCACAAACAGGCCAACCAGTTGGGATAACTTTTTAGTGATTATTGGGGAGGCGGGGGGGGGAGGGAGGGAAGCTTATCTAAACTTAAAATAGGAAAACCAATTGGTAATATTTGTGCGAAGAACCCTGCCTGGCAACCCCCAACTGAAATAGCAATAGATCTGTAGCCTACTCTGACAACTTTAGGCACATGCCAGGAGATTCTTGTCCCTAGTTCTCTCTTGCTACATCATTGCTCCCAAATAGGCTTGTCCCAGAGTTAGCTTTCAATTGTGCTTTTTGCAATTATTCATCACTTCAAGAACTCTTACAGTGCCAAACGCTTCATCCCTCTCCTATGTGCTGCCATTACTGAGACGTGCATTCCCTTCTTGTCCTGCTCTACAGGCCAGGCTTTCACTGTGCACTCCATTTTCAGGTTACACGTTATGCATGCTGAGGAAGTGTGTGGAGTTGCCAGGGCTAGACTCCATCAGAGAGGGACAGTGAAGTTACTATTGCCCTGATTCAGAGGGGTGGGCAAAAAGGAATTGGCTCTCCAAACACATCTTTGTCCCTTTCTAGAACCATCACTAATGAGTGGTTTTACTGTGATCTGTCCCCACAGTAGAGGATCTAAGCAAAGCTTTAATCTGGGCAGCTCTCCTGACTGTGCTACTTTGGTTTGGAAACAAATTGCAAGGTGCTGTCCCACTGCCAACAGGAAGCACAATGTTGAGCTATTGGCCTGAATTTTCCTGCGAGTGCCAAGTAGGTCACAAAAAGGAGGACACCTACAGACCAATGTGCGAATAAGGCTGTTTGCCCCATTCCCTCATTGACACATGCAATCTAAATGCAGGGGCTGAAAACCCTTTTTTCCACCATAAGCTGTTTCTCCACTGGGTTCTCCTATGGGGAAGTTAGGGCAACCAGCATCATCAAGTTCCGGAAACCAATTTCCACCCAAAATAGGACAATGTGAAGGAAAGCTACTGGATCATAGTTCAACACTGTTGTTGTATTGGAGGGGATTTCTATAATCAGATTATTGTAGGGACACACAATCGTGGTATATTGGGTCTGGACCTCTGCAGAGCAAAACATAATCACTGAGTTACTTCATAGATTAAAACAAGCCTAGTCTCATACATCACAGGGATAAAGTCAGCAGAGAGTGCACAGCTGGCATTCGCATTGCTTCCCTCCAATGATAATTGGACTGGAGACTTCTTCATGCCTAGAGATATCAATAATAAAAAAAGAGGACCAAATATCACAAAGCCCAGACTGAACTATAACAGACTCCAAGAATGGAATGCAGGAGTAATTCCTTACATATTGCTATTATGGAGAGACTAAGACAAGCCATACCTTATGGCCAAGATTCCTGTTTCACCTCTGCAGCATTCAGTAGCAGCAGCAGTATTTCTATAGCACTGAAGGGGTACAGTTCCTAAGCTTGTTTATGAATTTGTGGTTGGGCAGCCTTCTCTTAGTGAGACATTTATATAACATTTATAGGTTTAATGCACACCTGTCCTCATTCTGTTAGGCAAGCACACTGGCAGAATCTGCAAGCTCTGGCATTTCCAGTGGTCACTGCTCAGGCTATTCCAGGTGCCTAGCCTTCTCATGCCCACTAGTGATTAGCCAGGTAGTCAGGTGGTTAAAAACCCAGTCCTCTCCCACTACACTTGAAAAAAGTAACAAGGCACAGTTTTAAATCACTGAGTATTGACTTTATTATTAGTCACTTCATAATTTGTTTCAACTGAAAGACAATACACACAGCAGAATTCTAATGCATCCCATGTAAATGTTTACATCTGTTATGCTCCTCACTCACCTCTAAGACTTAGCATTTAATTAAATTTTTTTCACATCTCAAAAATCTGCAATAGTTAGAACGTCATCAGGCTCCCCTCTCAGAAAGGGCTTTTTTTTTTTTTTTTTTTTTTTTTAAATACAGTCAAGGAGATGGGATGAGATTCCATGTAAAATGTAACTTACAACTTCAGGAAAGAAAAAAAGACTACAGGAATAAAGTGAGTTCACAGAGGGAAGCGTCCAATGGCTCCTTCCCTCACAGCCCCCAAGCAGAAAATGAACACATGGAAAGCACACCAGGAGGTCTAAAAAAGCCATCCTTGCTGCTCCAGAACCAGTCCTAGGGAAAGGAATGAAATGCCTGTCCCAGATGCTTCAGCATCTTCTGGGTTAAATATCCAAGGATCTGTGTAGGCAGCAGCTACTCACTGCTATTGCTTGAAAGAGTTGTTCACATCAATTCCATGTGCCGTTCCCCCAAGAAGCTGCATAAAATCAAATCTCAGGACTTTTACTTGCCTCCTCCCCATCTCCTCTGCCTTCAGCCTGATACAGCTCCTATTCCTTCTGCTGTCTCATGGCTCAGATATTAATACATTCACTAGAGGGGGGAAGAGAGAATAAAAAAAACATTCACCCCCTTCTCCCAGCCCCAAAATCTATGCAGAGTGTTAGAAAGGTTAACTAAGTCTGTATCCTGCTCTCAGCACTGTCCCCCTGCATTAAAATGGAAGGATGTCATTAGATGTGGCAGTCAGCCAGACATGTACAACTGTCCCATTCCATTGGTGTGAACGTAAACAGTGCTCAAAGCACTTTACAGAGGTGGGCAAGTATTATTACACCCAAGTTACAAACAAGGAAACAGGACAGGGGTTTAAGAGACTTGCCCAGGGTCAAGTAGCAAACAAAGGGATTGATCACTAGGTGTGCGCGGGGGGTATGAAACTTTCTCTCACTCTGGTATGATGTTAGGACCATTATCCCTAGCAAGAGGAAGGCAGAGACCTCCAAGGACAACGGAAATGCTTAGCCTCTTCATAAGGATTATCTCACAGCCAAGGGATGGCCTCAAACTGAACGTCCTACAGGTGTACAATCCACACCACTCACCCTGCCACATGCATTCTCCTGAACTTAGTCAGGAGACTTAGGACAACTGCACCAAAACTGTGTGTCAAGTGCAGAGAGCTCCATACATATACAAACATCTCTTCCATGGAATGAGGCTGAAGAGGAGCCAAGCACACAGGAGGAATTTATCCCTACAAGCTTTCCATTTGGAAAGCTACTGGCAAAACACATGCTGCTCCAGAAGAGAGGAAGTAACAGCACCTGAAGCAATGAGGTATTCGGTTTCCAGCTGTACAGCAGTCAACAGGCCAGAGTGACCATTGCTTCTGCAGCATTAGCTCCGTCCTCACTAATGCTCCAGCATCACTGCTCTTCCTATGAAAAAGGAACTACTGAAGTGCAGCAGTCTTCACAGTAACGAGCGACTTTGTGGCAGGTGCAGCCTTCACTGAGGTGAATGGGAGAGTTCATGGGAACTAAGGCACAGACTTAGCCTGATATCTGAACGCGTTTCTGAACCAGAGAGATGCTCATCATCACCCTCACTTGTGGCTGAAGTGAATGGGAAGTAACGCTCAGCACTTCCAAGAATGGACCCTTATACAGCTGTTAAATAGTACTGGGCTGCCTGTATCCTCACGCTTCTGTCTGAAGCAGACACCTCATCCTCGATGATTAGGCCAAGACATTCCTCTTGTAAATGCTACAACCCAGGATCAGTTCTGTTCTCAAGGGAGACACTGTGTGGTATAGCTTATTCATCCTATAGTCTCAAGCAGATGCCAATGCCAGCAGAATGCTAGAGAGCTTCTATTCCAATCAAAAAGGCCTTAGCTGATCCCCTCCAAATGTTGGAAGGCAAAGAGACGGCCTCCGTGAGTAAGAGAGAAACGAGTGCTGCTGCAGGGGCCTACCCAGCGATCACACTGCTGAGCCTTGTGCCAATTGGACAGTATTATTTAACACCATTTAAAAAAGCAGTCTGAACATAAATCTTTAATGACCACTTTTCAAAGGCAAAGGCAGAGCAGCTCTCCCTACTTTCTCTAAATGACCAGCGTCCCACACTTGCATGCAGTCTCACAGAACCCACGGCGATAACCTGCTCTGACCACCCATCAACAGTTGGCAAACATCAGGTCCTGCATCCAAATCAGTTACACTGACAGATGGAAACGTTTCCAGTGAAGACCAGCACCTGGTGTCAGTCCTTTGTGACCACCTGAAGGGTACAGGTCTCAGGACCACTGACGGGTCATCATCTAGAAGTCTCTAAGGGAGAAGTAAAGCAGATTTGCTACCAGTTTCCTTTGAGAAAGCATCAGGGTTGGAGAAAAGACTCTACTCAACATGCCAATATGCTCAAGGGATGAAAATCCAAGGTGTGCCCCCTCCCTTTCCCCGGTCCTGGAGGGTGCTCAACACAATACATAGCTGCCCTCTCTCGCTATGGACCTTGGCTCCCATTTTTCACCTCTCCACAGAGGTTCATGAAGCCACTACCTGGCTGACACTGCATACTGAAAAACACACAGTGCGGCAATACACAGTTCTCTGGAAATCACTGACCTAGCTCTGAAGAGCACTAGACCTCAGGTCTTTGGACCCATATGCTCAAGAAACTGGCCTCCAGGCAAAGAACAGCTTGCTTAGTTACTTTCAATTTGAGAATAAATGTGGGTGCCACATCGGATTGACATGGACTTCACTGAAAGGGGAGCAAGGAGCAACAGGGTTTCGTTACACCACCATTAAGTACAAAGTGGGAAAGGTCTCTTTAAACTGCATGGTCTTTATTTCAGTGCCAGTGTTACAGATACAATATAAACATCCCAGTCAGAAGAATGAACTTGGATGGAATCCAGGGGTCTATGACAGGCTTAGGAAATGAAAGGGGGGAAGGGTCTGGAGTAACAGGGAAAAGTGACTTTGCAGTGTAGTCTATGCTGAGCCTCCCAGCAGGCAATGGGGCCTTTTATCAAAAAGTGATCTATAGAGCGGAACGTTGCCTTTCTACCCACCTACCACAGCCAACAGTCAAGGGACTGGGCAATAAGAGTTTTGAAATTTTGGGCATCGGGTGGGTTGGAGCTCTAGGTCTCTGATCCATTGTGATGCTTTCGAGATAGCTACAGAAGAGCCATTGTGAGTCTGCATGGCTGCAACCAATGATGGAAAGCGAAGGAAATGGAAGTGTCAGGGCTTCACGTTCAAATATAGCACCAAATCAACTGGATCAGATCTCATCAGCATCACTTTTCCCGCGCTCTGTCCCTGACCTGCTGTTGGTATCGTATAGCTAAGGTGTCCGTGTGTTTACAGCAATGCACAGAATAGGCCACTAGGAGCCTACAGCCTCTTCACACACTGGGGAAACCGAAAGAAAAAGGCAGGGCTCCCTAATGGTCTCTGGAGAAGCTTTTCCCCCAAACCCCAGATGAAGTGCCTGAAGATGGTAACCCAGCTAGTAATGACTCAAAACCCACCTTACCCACCCCACGGAAAGAAGGCAGCAGAAAGAAGGGACAGCTGCTCACTTGCTGCACGGGGGCAGGAGGGGGGGAGGAGAGAAAAAAAGTGTTTCCTTGCAAGCAATTCCAGTCCTCTCTTCCAAACGAGCTGCATGTTTCTTGGGGGGAAGGGGAATGTTGCTTCCGGCTGTGAATGCATGGGGGAGTGCAGAGCAGCCTCCACAAGCAGCAAGCCTCATCAGTGGAGGGGAGGAAATTAGTCTTAACAGATATGCTTCAAAATCAGCAATCACTTCAGGAAGATTCCTCCTCATCAGCAGGTCTCATCGTTCCCCAGGTCCATGGTGCAGTTTGGGGGATTGCCAGGGATCAACCTTCTTCCCAGAGTTCCTTTGATTGGGTGGGTGAGTAAGAATGGTGCCAGAGCCTCACTGCCAGGACTGAGGGGGGAAGTTGTTGACTTCTGCTAGATCCTGCATTGCTGAGCCCTTGTGATTATAGGTCAACTTGATCCGCATACGTAGTTGTTGCTATAAGAGGAGAGGAAAAAACAAGATCAGGGTCTTCAGTAAACCCCAACTCACAAACCCTCCCACCACCTCTCTCACCCCATGGAACCTGATCGGTCACCTCTGGAGGAGGTAGGGATACATCACTAGCATTATCCCATCCTGTGGGCACACTTGTGTCACACCGGCTGCTAGGATGTGTCTCAACGGGCAGTTAATCTGGTAGGATGATACTCACTTAAAGCCAATGCTGATCGAAAACAGGCAAGTCCCTCTCCTGGAACCCTGTAGAAGCCTTAGAGCACAGCTCCGTTTTCCAACCTGTGCACCCTCATAGGGCTCAGTCTGCCCTGCCCTCCATCCTTCTCCTCCACACTGTGCACTACAAGGCAGCCGGCCCACCCCAGGTAATGGAAGAGCAGAAGGCAGGTCTGGTGGCTGCTGGCCAGCTCTTGGGCTCGAGGCTCTGCAGGACAGGTCCCCTATCTAAGTCCTTGCATTTCCTCCGCTGCGTATTGCACAGTCTGCAGGGCAGGCTCTGTCTCAGGTGCCTGACAGTGTTCCATGTGACACTATGTACATTTAATTATCCAATTTCCATACAACCATAAACTTCGACTTTAAAACTGGAAAAAGGCATCAGCTGGACAGCCCTGAGGAATGAAGCTGTTTGGGAGCCTGGCCCTGCTGCTGCCCTATAGGTAAACAGACACTGCCCTGCCAGCCCACTACGGGTGAGGGGGCAGCAGTTCAATCTCCATTGCCCATGCAGTTCCTAGCTTGTCGCCAACTAATGCAAAGCCTAGTGATTTGTGAGGTGGGGGCTGGAACTGAAACCAAACTCGTCTTCTATGGGGCCAGACGTCTGAGATGGAAATAATTCTTTATCCCTACCAAGCTGGGCAGGGTTCAGCTTGGTGACCCACAGGTGAAAGGTTTGGAGCCCACCAGCAATGCCCTGAGGTACTTTGTCCAAGAGGACGTGCTGTATAGATCTATAATAGACTATTGCCAATGAGTTATATTAAAAGGACATTCAGGTTGCACAGCCAAGCACTCAAAAGTCAGGAAGTGCCAGAATTAAGGTTGCCTTGGCAACTGTAATTCTACTTACTCCCTTCTCCTTATGCATTATGATACCATCTTTAATTGCATGAGCACATAGTATTTATTCCACGGGACCCCAGCCTTATTCAATTGCATGACATCACTTGACAGGGGTGAAGAGGAAACAGCCTCAAGAACCATGAGAAAGGAGACATCCCCGTCCCCCTAAGCCATAGAGAATACAGTGCTACTAAAGGCCAGCTCTTGGCAGCTACATGGGAAAGGGGAATTGTGTTTCTTTCTCCAGGCCTGTACTGAACCTCCGCAAGCACCGCAGAGAAGTGGTTCCCAATTTGTCTCTCTCCACACTCTAAACTGTGGCTCCAAAGGGCAACTCTGTTAAGAAGGTTTATATTTGATTATGAACTGAATGTGCCTGTGAGCACATCCTGTGAAGTGTCCGAGTCAGACCCACCACCTACCCTGCAGCCCTTGGAGCAGCTGAGAGCTGGCCCTTCCCTGCTGAAGATGCTCAGCAGCTCCCTTGCAGGCTGCCCACTGTATTGGAGGGAAGAGACGCTTCCCTGCTAGGCTGTGGGAGCCCCAGGGAGAATAGAATAGGAGCTCAACTGGCTGTCCCTGAGCTTTGGGGTGAGCCCCAAGATAGGACACCTCTTCCCACCCCCAGCATAGCCAAGAACCAGTTACCACTCCCTAATTCTGTGTCCCAGCCCTGGGATACATTAAAGCAGAGCAGAAGCTGTTTTAAGTTGCACCAGCTGGCTATGGCCCAAGGCACCATATGCCATCTAATTAACAGTCAGAGCCCAGCATGCGCCAATCAATTCCTGTCCCCAAAGCACCTCCTGGCCCAGGGGCTGCAAGGCAGACACACAAGGAGCTGATGCTCTGGTTCTCCACCCTCCGGGGATTCCGCAGCAAGGAACATGCGTGGCCTCCATTGCCTTGTGAGAGCTGAGCAGCACAAGGGAGCACAACAGGACAAAGAATCCGGCCTAAAATACTGAGTGTGGCTTTTAACCTCTTTGAAATAATATATCCAGCCTCAGCCCAAAGAGGTTGGGCATCACCAGTAGAGGGTACTGTTTGGCTGATATTGGCCAGTAAACTACATGTTCTTGACATTTAATGTTGCTCTGACAAGCTTGCCATTTGGGACTCTATGGGAAGCGAATAGCCTTACACATTAACTATGCACCAAAAGAAACCAAAGAAGAACAGGCAATTTCATCCAAGCCTTCCACCATCTCAGAAAGTCCACTCATAAGAACATAAGAAAAGCCGTACCGGGTCAGACCAAAGGTCCATCTAGCCCAGTATCTGTCTACCGACAGTGGCCAATGCCAGGTGCCCCAGAGGGAGTGAACCTAACAGGCAATGATCAAGTGATCTCTCTCCTGCCATCCATCTCCATCCTCTGACGAACAGAGGCTAGGGACACCATTCTTACCCATCCTGGCTAATAGCCATTTATGGACTTAGCCACCATGAATTTATCCAGTCCCCTTTTAAACATTGTTATAGTCCTAGCCTTCACAACCTCCTCAGGTAAGGAGTTCCACAAGTTGACTGTGCGCTGCGTGAAGAAGAACTTCCTTTTATTTGTTTTAAACCTGCTGCCTATTAATTTCATTTGGTGACCCCTAGTTCTTGTATTATGGGAATAAGTAAATAACTTTTCCTTATCCACTTTCTCAACATCACTCATGATTTTATATACCTCTATCATGTCCCCCCTTAGTCTTCTCTTTTCCAAGCCGAAGAGTCCCAGCCTCTCTAATCTCTCCTCGTATGGGACCCTCTCTAAACCCCTAATCATTTTAGTTGCCCTTTTCTGAACCTTTTCTAGTGCTAGAATATCCTTTTTGAGGTGAGGAGACCACATCTGTACACAGTATTCGAGATGTGGGCGTACCATGGATTTATATAAGGGCAATAATATATTCTCTGTCTTATTCTCTATCCCCTTTTTAATGATTCCTAACATCCTGTTTGCTTTTTTGACCGCCTCTGCACACTGCGTGGACATCTTTAGAGAACTATCCACAATGACGCCAAGATCTTTTTCCTGACTCGTTGTAGCTAAATTAGCCCCCATCATGTTGTATGTATAGTTGGGGTTATTTTTTCCAATGTGCATTACTTTACATTTATCCACATTAAATTTCATTTGCCATTTTGTTGCCCAATCACTTAGTTTTGTGAGATCTTTTTGAAGTTCTTCACAATCTGCTTTGGTCTTAACTATCTTGAGTAGTTTAGTATCATCTGCAAACTTTGCCACCTCACTGTTTACCCCTTTCTCCAGATCATTTATGAATAAATTGAATAGGATTGGTCCTAGGACTGACCCTTGGGGAACACCACTAGTTACCTCTCTCCATTCTGAGAATTTACCATTAATTCCTACCCTTTGTTCCCTGTCCTTTAACCAGTTCTCAATCCATGAAAGGACCTTCCCTTTTATCCCATGACAGCTTAATTTACGTAGGAGCCTTTGGTGAGGGACCTTGTCAAAGGCTTTCTGGAAATCTAAGTACACTATGTCCACCAGATCCCCCTTGTCCACATGTTTGTTGACCCCTTCAAAGAACTCTAATAGATTAGTAAGACACGATTTCCCTTTACAGAAACCATGTTGACTCTTGCTCAAGAGTTTGTGTTTTTCTCTCACTCCACAGGCCCCAAATGGTCAGCTTTACCAGCAGCAAAGGTGGCTCATGCCAGGCTACAGAGTAGTTACCAGGCTTTGAGTGCTTATAAGGAAACAAACCACTGGAAATGACTTCTGGATAGGGTGACCAGATAGCAAGTGTGAAAAATCTGGACAGAGAGTGGGGGTAATAGGCACCTATGTAAGAAAAAACCCCAAATATCTGGACTGTCCCTATAAAATCGGGACATCTGGTCACCCTACTTCTGGACAATGTGCCATTTTCACCGTCAATGCTGATACCCTTTCCTCAACACACCCAAAACAATTAGTCTCTGTCCTGGACCGACTCCCTGCAAAGCTGTATTTACAGAGGAGAACTGAGCATGAGGTGGCAGATGCGCCAGACATGAAGGCTAGTGCCAGTGATGGAAATGATGCAGGGTCAGTTTCAGAGAGATTTTGGTCAAAAGCATGGAATAGCCAAACACTATTTTGCCACACAGGGTTGGCCTACACTGAACAGTTACATCAGCACAACTATGTCTCTCAGGGGTGTGAAAAATCCACACCCCTGTAAGATGCAGCTATGCTGACTTAACCATGGTGTAGACAGCACTAGATCAACAGAAAAATTCTGTTGCCTCTCGGGGAGATGGATTACCTACAGCGCCAGAATCCCTCCCGTCATTGTAGTGTCTACGCTGAAGCACTACAGCAGGTGAAGCTGTGCCACTGTAGCATTTTAAAATGTAGACAAAGCCTTAGCATCTAGAAGTGGCCTCCACAAACTGAAATTTTAGGAAAACACATCCCCTCCCACACACATTTCTGTTCCTAGATGGTATCTGGAACAGATACATTGTGGCACTCAGTATCTACATAGATACAACTCACAAAACCCCAAACCCAAGAGCTTAGAAGGAAACTTTAAAATCATAGAATTGTAGGACTGGAAGGGACCTCAAGAGGTCATTTAGTCCCCTGCACTCAAGGCAAGACTAGGCATTATAGACCATTTTGTGTCTCAGCTGCTCTTAAAAATCTCCAGTGACAGAGATTCCACAACCTCCCGGGACAATTTATCCCAGTGCTTAACCATCCTGACAGGAAGTTTTTCCTAAAGTCCGACCTAAACAACCCTTGCTGCAATTTAAGCCCATTGCTTCTGGTATTGTCCTCAGAGGTTAAGGAGAAGAATGTTTCTCCCTCCTCCTTGTAAACAAAATTTTTATATTCTGGAAAATTATGTCCCCCCTCAGTCTTCTCTTCCTTTACTCATTTTTGCTGCTATTCCCTGGACTTTCCTAAAATGTGGTGCCCAGAATAGGGGATAATACTCCAGATGAGGCCTAATCAGCGTGGACTGTTGACTTAGATTTAGCTTGTGATTCACTATGCCCTCAGATCCCTTTCCATAGTACTCCTTCCTGGGGGTCATAGTGAATCACAAGCTAAATATGAGTCAACAGTGTAACGGTGTTGCAAAAATAGCAAACATTCTGGGATGTATTAGCAGGAGTGTTGTAAGCAAGACATGAGAAGTAATTTCTCCACTCTACTCCACGCTGATTAGGCCTCAACTGAAGTATTGTGTCCAGTTCTGGGCACCACATTTCAGGAAAGATGTGGACAAATTGGAGAAAGTCTAGAGAAGAGCAACAAAAATTATTAAAGGTCTCGAAAACATGACCTATGAGGGAAGATTGAAAAAATTGGGTTTGTTTAGTCTGGAGAAGAGAAGACAGAGAGGGGACATGATAACAGTTTTCAAGTACATAAAAGGTTACAAGGAGCAGGGAGAAAAATTGTTCTTCTTAACCTCTGAGGATAGGACAAGAAGCAATGGGCTTAAATTGCAGCAAGGCAGGTTTAGGTTGGACATTAGGAAAAACTTCCTGTCAGGGTGGTTAAGCACTGGAATAAATTGCCTAGGGAGGTTGTAGAATCTCCATCATTGGGGATTTTTAAGAGCAGGTTGGACAAACACCTGTCAGGGATGGTCTAGATACTTAGTCCTGCCTTGAGTGCAGGGGACTGGACTAGATGACCTCTCGAGGTCCCTTCCAGTTCTATGATGCCCTCCATTAGCACCAAGTGCTTTGGATGATTTTGTTAGTTGTTTAAAAAAAGCCTCGTCCACCTCTTCTTCCTGGTTAGGTGGTCTGTAATAGACCTTACGACATCACCTTTGGTTTTTACCCTTTTATCTTTACCCAGAGACTTTCAACAAGTCTGGCTCCTATTCCCATCTCAACCTCAGTCCAAGTGTATATAAAATGATTATAGAAGGGACTCTAAAGCTAGCACCATGGAGTCACATACTCTGATTCCATGTCAGACGGGCTCCCTTCTGTGCCGCAGAATTAACTTGGAACCTAGTTACTATTGGGAATGATCAGATCGGCATCATTTACAAGTAAAAAGATTCTACTTTTAACTGACAGCTTTGCAAACGGCACCTGGGATCTGAAAATCTTTCCACCTTGTGCATCAACTCCATAATAGGTTTCAGAGGGGAGCTGTGTTAGTCTGTATCAGTAAAAACAACGAGGAATCCTTGTGGCACCTTAGAGACTAACACATTTATTTGGGCATAAGCTTGTTGTTTTAACTCCATAATACGAACACTTGACATACTCTGATTGAAGGACAAGCATTAATTAACCCTTGCGAACCTGGGAGAAAGGCAAGCATTAAAGATATCCTGCAAATGGAAAATATCGGTCTTGACCCTCTTTCTGTTGCTTTATGATGAACATAGTTGGCCTCAACTTTTTAAAGAAAGTATCTTTTGTTTTCCACATTAGACATTCAGGTCTTTTCAACCCTGGAAGCCTCTGTGATGACTGTAAAACTGAGGGAATTATGACATCCCAGGAGACAAAGTCACAGCAGTTGGGAGGAAAGGATTTTTAGTCAAAATGTTTAAAACTGCTTAATTTCATTCTTTATAACACACATTAAACTCCAAGCACTATGAACACTCCAGTGATAATCTTGAGCAAAGGCAGGCTAAGGATCAAGTAAGTTCTCAATACACATCTGAGACGCTAGGAAATGCTCCAGCAGGAAAGACCAGGCTTGGCATTCCTAAGGTTAAAAAGGCACCATCCTTTCAGGTTGCCTTTATGCATCACAGAGAGCCAGTGTACAAATCCAATATCCATTTCCTTTGTAAGCCACCCCAATAAAGATTCTGCACTCAGAACTTGTTTAACATTCTGAGGGTGATGCCTAAAACAGAAGAGACCCAGGACCTTTTGCCAAAGGCTGAACTGGCTCCATGGGGCCAACAGGAGCGCAGTACAGTAAGGTGAAAAGATAATTAAGTCCAAAGCTGACTGTGAGGAATTACAAGGGATCTCACTAAACTGGGTGACTGGGCGGCAAAATGGCAGACGAAATTCAATGTTGATTAATACAAAGTAATGCACATTGGAAAAACTAATCCCAACTATACATCCAAAATGATGGGATCTAAATTAGCTGTTACCACTCAAGAAAGAGATCTTGGGAGTCATTGTGGATGACTCTGAAAATATCCGGTCAATGTGCAGCGGCAATCAAAGAAGCTAACAGAATGTTAGGAACCATTAGGAAAGGGACAGATAAGACAGAAAATCTCATAATGTCACTATATAAATCCATGGTGCGCCCACACCTTGAATACTGAGTGCAGTTTTGGCCATCCCATCTCAAAAAAGATATATTAGAATTGGAAAAGGTGCAGAGAAGGGCAACAAAAATTATTAGGGTATGGAACAGCTTCCATATGAGGAGAGAATAAAAGACTGGACTGTTCATCTTTAAAAAAAAAAAAAAAGAAAAAGACTGAAGGGGGATATGATAGCAGTCACTAAAATCATGACTGGTGTGGAGAAAGTGAATGAGGAAGTGTTACTTACTCTTTCTCCTAACACAACAACCGGGGGTCATCCCATGAAATTAATAGGCAGTAGGTTTAAAACAAACATAAGGAGGTACTTCTTCACACAAGGCACAGTCAACTTATGGAACTTGTTGCCGGCTATGCTGTGAAGGCCGAAAGTATAACTGGGTTCAAAAAATAATTAGAAAAGTTCACGGAGGATAGATCCATCAATGGCTATTAGCCAAGGTGGTCAAGTATGCAGCCATAAGCTCTGGGTATCCCTAAACCTCTAACTGCCAGATGGCACTGGATGACGGGGGATGCACTACTCAATAATTGCCCTGTTCTGTTCACTCCCTCTGAAGCACCTGGCACTGGCCACTGTCAAAAGACAGGATACTGGACTAGGTGGACCTTTGATCTGACCTAGTATTGCTGTTCTTATGATAAGTCATTGGATTCACCCAGGAAAAAGGTCTGTTTTTCCATAGTCCTTTTCTGACTTTAACTACACTACATTACCAAGGTGGGTGAAGTAATATCTTGTCTCTCTAATATCCTGAAAACGTGGCTACATCAATACTGCAACTATAACTACACTGTCACACCACCAACGATCATTCCCCAGGAACAAGCCCGAAATCTCTGCTCAAGAACAAGCAGCACTAAACCCCCCAGTCTCCCAAACAGCCATGAGAACCAGGTTCAGGAATTCCTTCTACCAGTGGACTGCTCACCTTCTGTGGGTTCAGAACTTTGATGACTTGTGTGATGGTCCCCGTGTTAAATGCTGGGATGCTGCTGCTGCTGGGAGACAGAAGCTGCAGCTGGAATGTCTGAAGAAAAGGGAAAAGGCTTTCAGAAAGATGATTTCACCAAGCATTTAGCAGATACAGCTACACTGCCACACCAAGTGGGGGAGGAAAGACCATCTCCTGCTGTTTACAGCAACGGTGAAAGCACTACTGAGAGACTGCTTTAAGGGAGTTCCTTGGTCCTTTCTCCTTTTAGAGAGGTCAGGAGCACGCATGCCTGCAGCTCTCAAGAGGCCAGAGGGTTTTCATCTCTCCTGCTTTCTCACAGGCTGAAATCAGATTGACATAACTGCTGGCAGTTGGGGAGGAGGCAGAGCCTCACTGCTCTGATGGCAGAACTGCTTCTGCTGTGCTCATGAGCAAACAACAAACAGCCTGATAACCATAGGCCACAAGGCTGAGTCGCACTGGTTTCCAGGGAGAAAGGCATTGTCTCCATTCTACCACAATCCGAGACCAGCTCTGCACACACAACCAGGCAGCCTGCTCTCACTTGGAGAGCCGCTAAGTAGACATGCATGCACAAGTCTTCCCAACTCAGCCAAACCAAACTGGATTGTCTCTGGGACACAGGAAGGCACCTTTCCTCCTACCAAGTTTCATCTTCTTACTCCCACCTGCTTCAGAGTGAGAGCTGTTCAAAGGGCTCTTCTGGCTGTTGATAACGAGGAGAGTGTCTCGTTCTGTGTTTAATCAGACTTCCCAGGCGGGACCCTCCAGCCCCAGGCAGAGCCAGCCCTGGGAAAGCTCAGCCCTAAAGGTACCTGCTCAGAAAAGTTATGCTCAACTCTAAATACCATCTTAGAACAGGACTATTTGGGCAGCTTGAGATCTAACAGCTTTAACTCCTCCTTATGCTTCTTGGAGCTTCGCTTCCTCTGTGCGGAAGGGGCAAAACAATAGCAAGAATTTGGAAAGAGACGGGGCTAGCCACCCAGCCGGTCACGGCAGCTCTACCTTTGGTACCGCAGCCTGGAAAACAAAGTCTGTCATGTCCAGCTCTGTGCTGTTGGAGGCTTGTATCGTGATCACGGTGACGCTGGGGTTGGTGTTCGATCTCTCAAAGGTGAACTCGATCTTCAGCCCATTCTTGCTGTATGCTGTGATGGAGGGGATGCCTGCAGCCGAGGGACAAGAGCAGCAGCCCGGTAAGGACCTGGAGAGCATTCTCAATGTCAGCAGGCCCACCTGCCGCCCCTAAACCGTACGTCCAGAAAGTAGAGAACTGCTCTCCTTCTCCCCCTTACTCCATCTCCTCCTTCACCCCTTCACACATTGCTCCCGAGCGCTCCCAAATCCTCCTCCTTGTTACCAGACCCCCGATGGTTACAATAGCTCTATGTGCTCAGGGTTCCTATGCTCCTACCAGCAGCAATATCATTGAAGAGAGGCTGTGATGAGAGCCCATCCAACAGGAACGGAGGCTGCGATATCTGTGGGGCAGGGACCGAGGCTGGAGAAGCTAGAGAAAGCAGGTTAGAAGAAGGTAGAGTTTAGCTAGTAGGAAGTGTAGAGTGGCTTTTCCCTGCTCAAGGATTAGCTAGAAAGAGCATGCTATTTTTACAAACAAGAAACCCAACAGGGCCATCTCCTCTCCCCAAGGATAACCTCAATCTCAGCCATCACCAGCAAGGGGTCTCTCCTCTCAAGCCAGCAGGTCTCCAGGCAGAGAGAACCACCTCTCCCCGCTCTTGATCCTCTCTTGCCAGGCTGAGAACCTGTCCCAGGACAGAGGAACACTCATCTCATTCCAGCGCATTTCCCACCCTCTCCATATTAGCCTCGGACCAAGCCCCGTGAGAGGGCAAGCAGTGCCAATGAACCTCACCCCCTGCCAGAGGAATGGGGAATTTCCCTGCCTCCCATGCAGAAGACCGTATCCCTGGGAAAAGGACATGGAAGAATGCCCCTCTTACCCTGGCCCAGCTCCTCCCATCAGGCTGAGGGACCTGGAATACCTCTCAATAGCTGCAGCCTGGTCTCACCTGTTAGGTTGAGATCTCCCAGGAGGTCAAGGAGCTCCCCACCGGCAGAGGCTGGCTTGCTTGTAGGGGCAGTCAGAATGACTGGGGTTATATCATTTCCTCCCAATAAGTCCAACAAGTCATTTGCCTAGTAAGAAAGCAATAAAACCCCCGTTACCTACTCACCTCCCTGCTACCTTCGCTTTTACCTGTGACAAACGCCACTTGCTCTCAGATGAAAAGGTTTCTCTCTCAGTGATCTGCCTGTGAAGCTCTTACACTAGTCTCGGACTAATGCTGACAATTTGCGCTCAGCACCTTAAGCTATCTAGTTTCCAGGGGTCTCAGGAAGACAGCGGGAGGTGCTGTGCCAAGGAGGGAAGGAATTTCTGAATGCTGAGAGGCAGGTCACAACTCGTAGGTGGGATTTTACTCCATCCACCTCACCTGCTCCAGCCTGCACTCCTGCTGTGGCACCTTCCCCTGATGCCAGTCCTTGACTCCCTTCTTTTGCCTGGGAATCAGCAGGGGGGAGACAGGTTGCATCAGGCAGTCAGACACAGGTCAGAGAAGCAGAGATGCCCTTGGCTTACTAGGGAGAGGGGGATAGTCTTCCAGCACCTGGGTCTGACAGGACAGTGGGAGGGTTACACCAGTTGAAGAGAGCACCTTCCATTACCTGGCTGGTGGGCTGCAGCCCAGAGGGGGGAGGTTTGGTTTCCAGCACTGCTGGCTCTGTCTCTCCATTGGTCTGTACAATCTCAGTGGGGCCATTTGTGGTCACCTTTTCCATAACTGGCATTCTCTCAAGTAGGGCTGACCTGAAAGAAGCTGACATGGTTACACTCTGGGCCATCTACCCTGATCCCAATCCAAAGTACTTGAGATGGCAAGGATGATGTGAAGAGGGTGCTCGGCCTTTTGCTTTAGCTCTACGAGAAGAGTTGAACTCTGGGATCACACAACTGAGCTTGAGCTGATTAAAGACTGGGGCCACTCCGTCACCAGCATAAACCTGGTTATTGACAGGCATTTTCTTTATAGGCAATGCAGAGCCCTGCCCTGCACCTACAAGGGACCGGTCTCATTGCAGAGCTAGGATAGGGAAGCCCAAGACTCAGGGGGAGAAGACCTAAGCACACTGGGGCATAGAGGGGGTGCTCACAGAAGACATCCCTGCTCAACTGCAGATGCAGCTGAGTTAGAGCAACTGACTGCGTTTTCCTGGCAGGAATGTTTGTCCAGCACAAGGCATAGTGATGGAATGGGGAAGACAAGCACCCAAGCAGCAAATTTACCCAGGTTCCAGTCTTTCAGGAGAGCTACTAGGTAACAGATTGCATGTGTAGAAGGGGTGGATGGGAGGTAATGGGAGGAAAGATGGGATGCAGGACATGCTACCAAAGTCAAAGAGATGGAAGATGAGAGCCACCCCTTGATATGAACCTACCTAGTTGGGGGACGCCCCACTGACACCGCGCATGATGCTGAACAGACTATTACATTGCCTATGTGCCTCTGAGGGCTAGAAAATGGAAAGTGTCACATTGCCAAGGAACCCGAGCCCCAGGACTGTGCATTCTCAGCCATTACTAAACTCTTCAGGAGTGAAAACTGTCAACCCTGGAACACTCCGTGTTACAAAGGCCAATACACTCACCACCCCAGCTTTTCAAACCCTTTCTCACAAGGCTACACAATCAAAGTTCATGGTCCTTTTTGCTCTAAGGCAAAGCTTCCTAAACTGTCTTCTGCAGTGCCCCTGCGTGCATTTGCAAGGAGCTGGGTGATCATCTGATGCTGGCTCCATCATGTTTCCAGCAGCTAAATTCCATTAGAAGAAGTTTTCCTCCTGTGACCTTATCATGAGAGTCGTTCCTGTAATTGCCACAGAGATGTTATGGCATCACCAATGGGAAGGGAGCTGGGGTCCATGAAATTGTGAATGGAGGAGGCCCGGACAAGACAAGCTATTAAAATGTAGCCCACAGAAGCCCAGCTCTAGGATGCCGAGGAACTGGTTCTGGAGGTGCTGGCCGGCATATGGAACTGGCTGTCTCCCAGTGTTGTCACTGGACTCCCATTATCTTTCCCTTGTACCCAAGTCTGGGGAGGAGGAGGACGACAGACCTTGTCTGGGTATTTCTTGTGGGGTGGGGACTGCCTGATTACGGTCTAAAGAGACTCACACGGGAAGACTACATCAGACAGCACAGGGGCTCTAATCTAGCAGACAAAGGCATAACGAGCAGACAGCTGGAAGTTGAAGTCAGCAAAGTTCAAACTGGAAATAAGATGCACATTTTTAACAGTGAGGGTCATGAACCACTGAAAGCTTCCCAAGGTGCATAGTGGGTCCTCCAGCACTTGATGTCCTTACACCACGGCTGACATCTTTCTAGAAGACATGCTTCTAGCCCAAGGACAGGCTGTGGTCACTGGGTGACATTCTCTGGCCCATGTTATGCAGGTGGTCAGACTAGATCAAAATGGTCCTTTCTCACCTTAAATCTTCCTTGTACTCACCTCATGTGATCATACTTCTTGAAAAGTGCATTGTACTCCACTGCCCTTTGCTGGAGCTCCACGTCAATGCTGCTGCCATAGATGGACACAACCTTCTTAATGCGGCTGAGGGGCAAGAAACCAATAATGAAACCAGTAAGCACTGAGCAAGCGCAGAGTGTTCCCCAGACATGAGCTCAGAATTCTCCAGCAGGTGTCCATGTAACTGGTCTGTAACCCAATAGGGACAGTGTTGTTTCTAATTTACTACCTTGGTAACTATGTAGCCCATGATTAGGGTCCTACCAAATTCACAGCCATGAAAAACACATCACAGACCATGAAATCTGGTCTCCCCCTGTGAAATTTGGTCTTTTGTGTGCTTGTACCCATGGGCGGCGGGTATAATAGGCACTGCCGCAGCCGTTGAACCCCCAGGTGCAGGTTTTTGGGAGGAAGTTTTTGATTTATTGTCCCATGCAGGTTCCGGGGCAGCTGAGGAGGTGGTATGTGCGATTCAGCTTCCTGGGTTCATCAGTAATCTCCCTGGAGTCCAGAGAGATTACTGATGAACCCAGGAAGCTGAGTAGCAAGTACTGCCTCCTCAGCTGCCCTGGAACCTGCATGGGGCATATCAAAAGCTTCTTCCGGACCAGAGCTGCTTTTTCCTGGGTGGTTTGGGGTCTGGGGAGGGGAGCACAGCACAGCTGCAGATGGCCGGGGACTCCTCTGGGCGGGGGGTGGTGGTGGGTGGTTAGGGTTAGGGCCAGCCCGGGGATGCTCTAGCCGGGGGGTGGGGGGGTGTCCTTGGGGCTTCAGACACCGGGGAGGGGGGCACGTGCGCCGTGGGTGAAAGGGGCAGAGCTGGGGTTAGCCTCCCCGAAGGGGGGTTCCACCCATTGCTCATGCATTTACCTTATACTATACAGATTTCATGGGGGAGACCAGTGTTTCTCACACTGGGGGGCCTGATCCAAAAGGGAGTTGCAGGGGGGTCACAAGGTTATTTTAGGGGGGTTGCGGTATTGCCACCCTTACTTCTGTGCTGCTGCCTTCAGAGCTGGGTGGCTGGAGAGCGGCGGCTGTTGGCCACGTGCCCAGCTCTGAAGGCAGCGCCCCGCCAGCAGCAGTGCAGAAGTAAAGGTAGCAATACCATACCATGCCACCCT
This sequence comes from Platysternon megacephalum, assembly GCA_003942145.1. Classification (NCBI taxonomy): domain Eukaryota; kingdom Metazoa; phylum Chordata; order Testudines; family Platysternidae; genus Platysternon; species Platysternon megacephalum. The sequence goes on along the minus strand of QXTE01000151.1, from coordinate 3,589,240 downwards.
TTACTTCTGCGCTGCTGCCTTCAGAGCTGGGTGGCTGGAGAGCGCCGGCTGCTGACTGAGGGCCCAGCTCTGCAGGGAGCAGAGCAGAAGTAAGGGTGGCAATACCATTCTATGTCATCCTTACTTCTGTGCTGGTGCTGGCTGGCCAGTAGCCGCCGCTCTCCAGCTCCCTACCTCTGAAAGCAGCGCTGCCGCCAGCAGCAGCACAGAAGTAAGGGTAGCAGTACCGCAACCCCCCTACAATAATCTTGCGACCCCCTCACACCTCCTTTATGGGTCAGGACCCCTACGATTACAACACCGTGACATTTCAGATTTAAATAGCTGAAATCATGAAATTTATTATTTTTTAAATCCTATGGCTGTGAAATTGACCAAAATGCATGTGAATTTGGTAGGGCCCTACCCATGATGCTGTGCTGTCTGACACTTCGCTGGAATACTACAGGGCGTATCAGATCCCCAGTGCCAGCAGTGTGCCCAACAGTGCTAGACAAGCCACCTGCAAACAACATGGCTCATTCCCTTTGAATTATGGACAGAGGGTATTCAAAAGGGAAACTATACACATAAATGAGGATTCACTTCCGCAACAGAATATTTTCAAGTGAACTCACACGGTCTCCACACAGAGCACAGACCATAATGAACAGGGAGAGCATGACACATACAAACCCACACAACACTCTTCATACATGTATGCAAGGCAGGAGCAGAGAGTTTAAGCAACAGGAAAACCCTTTATGGTACACAAAGGCAGAAGCTACATCACAGAAACCCTCCCTCCGGCCCCACTGCAGCTTGTGCCCTCCTGTCTGTCACATGCATGTCCTGTTGGCCTTCACCAGCACGCCCTCCCCATGCAGTGCGAGCACCCAAGGTAGACTCACTTGACAGTGCAGGTGAACCTCGTGGAAAGCTTCATGATGGCGGTGAGAGCGTAACCTCGTGTAACGGATGCAGACATGTTTGATATCAGGACACTTTCTAAAATATCGAGTACTTCCTCTTCCGTTACCTGAGCAAAGCAAGGGCAGCAGGGTTAGTGTCCGAGAAAAGAGATGGGCTCTGCTGCACACCCTCCTGGGCACACTCCCAAGCCATTGTTTCCCTCTGCTCCTTCATCACTGGCGGGTATATTTATGGGCGGTCTAACCCTTTGTTTGTGTTCAGAGTGGGATTTTCCATTTCTGGGACAGGCATGCAGAGCACCAGATGGGCACTGAGAAATTCATTTACAAATTAAAATCCACAAATTTGATATATTTATAAATTGCATTTTCCCCATACACCAAGGAGAAGTAGCATTAGCAGTGCGATGCGCAGCCCCTGCATGGCCAAAATTAGCCCCAAGCCCCTCCAGCTCAACATCAATGCCAGGAGCTTCCCAGCATTGACAATACACATGCCCCCAGCGCAGCTCCATCCTACAGCAGGGCGATTACTCTCCGGCCCAGCAGCATCATGTCCACCAGTGCTAACCCAAGCAAGAGCATCCCCCCCCCCCCCCCCCCCCCCCCCCCCCCCCCCCCCCCCCCCCCCCCCCCCCCCNACTCACAACTGCTCTACTTTCCCCCTTCCCAGAGCTGTACCTGAACTGGCTCCTCCTCTTCACACTGACCAGATATCAAGAGGTCTCCATATTCTCCCATACACCAAGAGGCCACCTGCACTAGGGGCTGCTGTCAGAAGAGAAGGTTAGACATGTCAGGGACAAACAGCTCTCTGCCTGACAGACAAAGCCCAGGCTCAGTAGCATCCAATCCTGCCCATTATGAGCAGGCACAGCAGGCCTGGCCAGTGCACCAAGAGGCTTCCTGGGGGATGTTTGGTACGGTCCAAAGGGCAGTACGTATTATCAAGAGAACAGGTATAATTAGGACCACTCCTGTCCTCACTGGCCAGAGGACTGGCCCATGGGGGATTTTCAATGGACATTACCGAGCCTTTAGCTTCCTTTGGAAGCAGTCACTCATGCTGGCTCACTAACAGGGACACTAGGGGTCGCTGCGAAACCTGGGCTGGACATCTACCTGGGAGTAGTCACCAAGGATGGCTTTGTAGAGTTTCTGTACAGTATAGGCATGCATCTCCATGCTATTTGTTATCAGCTGGATCAGGTTGGGGACAGCATCATCTCGAACATAACTTCCTGCCTGAAAGAGAAGTCATATTTCCAAGAAACATACAGGAGGCTTCTTTGGTTTCACTGTCACACCCTCTTCCAGCACACTCCATCCACCAGTGAAACTCAAGCCAGCTCAGAGGAGACTCAAAGGGTACTTTAAATAATTTGCTAGGAGTTAAAAACTGCTTTGCAACATCCCGAAGAGATGCTCTATGAGTGTGTCTGCACTGCACACTCCTTACAGCAACATGTAGAGTACACACATTGCACGACCCACTGGCACGGGTATCAATAGCAGTGTAGATGGCAAGGCACTGCTTAGGCAAGTAGAGTAAAGACAAACCAGAACCTTAGGGTACGTATCCTACATGTCTCACTACACCCCCTAGCAGTGCCTCTCCTGCCGACATTGCTAAAAATAGCAATGTAGTGTCCCACTGCCTCCCCGCTGCTGAAGCGCTTCCCCAGTGCGGGGAGCTACAGCAGCCCTTCCCACAGCCTCCCCCGTCAGAGCCTTTCCCCGCTGCATCCCCACGCCACAGCATTTCACTGCTGCATGTACCTACACTCCGCAACGTGGACACAGCCTGCTTTTCACTGCAGTGCGTAGTTACGCATACCCCACATGCCTCAGTGGGTGTGCAGTGCAGACATATCCTATGGCTGATGGTGAACGCACACAGTCAGGTAACAGTAGGAGACAGTCATTATTTAGCTTCTCCCCCCACCTCCCTATACAACAAACTACATCCTGATGATCCAGAAAAATCTAAGCTGCAGAGGCCCTCTGATATCTCTGTCAAAATGAAGGCTATCACAACACAAACTAAAAAGTAATCAAATTACATGCTTCCCCACAGGAACCAGGAAGAAAATAAGTCATTGCCATCTGCATTACTCAGTAGATGAATGGCTAGGCAGGCGCAAGCTAAGGCTGCTGCTTACCAGCAAAAATGTGCCAAATATACCACAGGTTTGTCCTGCCCACATCCTCCTATGTCTACTTCATCCACCTGTTGTGTCTTGGCAAATCCAGACTGAGAGCTCTTTGGAGGTAGTGACTGATTTTCTGTTATGCATTTGCATGGATTAGGACTCCATTTCTCCAGGGGGAAGCAGAGGATGGAATGAGGAGAGAAGTTGGCCTGACAACTTCTCCTGTTGGCCCTGCTGCACAAGCACCAATGCCAAATGTTTATTTTGAATCCATACAAAAAATTCTCTCTGAGATAGAAATTCTTTCACAGCATCACTCAGCACCAAGGTCTTTGATTCTCTTACAGCTTACACAGATGGAGCCCCTGGCTCTTTTGCCTTTTCCGCATTAAGACAGCAGAAAAAGGAACAGATGCCTCCACAAAAGAAGCATCTCTCTGAGCCCTCAGACAGTCTGAAAGGATGATGGGACCACTGGCTTCTCCTCCTTGCATGGCCCTCAGCACTCAAGATGCAGACATGCAAGGAACCTTGGATTTCGGTTCCAAAGAACAGAGCAGAGAAGGCAGCAGTGTCACATTCTCTGGTGCCAAGAAAGGTTTCAACGAAAACATGCAGAAGGCGGCTCTATTTGTTCTCTTGCTCACAGCCGGAGTTCTGGTCTGATGAAGGCCAGGCCAGGGGACTTGCTTGCTTATCTATCTTTACAGACCCTTTGGCTAGGGACCAGGAACATGGAACAAAGAGCCAGGAAATAACCTCTCCCTACAACTCAGATGAGGCAGCAAACATGTCATTTGACTTTGGCATCTTGGAGGAAGGAGGTATACTGCTTGAATTGCATCTCTTGTCCAGTGGGCCTTGGCATCAAGAACAAAGCCAAAAAGCTAACCAAGGACAAAACTGTGCAAGAGCACAGAAACAAAAGAGAAAATTACATGCAGCCTACTGACAGCGACTAAGCTAACCCTTGGCATTAATAGTGAGCAGATCAAAGTTTGGCCAAACAGAAAACTAAGAGCTGCAGGCACAGAGTGATGGGCCCCAACACGCACAGCTAAGAGAGACCAGAAGGGACTGAGGCCGTTGAGTACATTTGGATGGCAGCTGAGAGGGTGCTTCCCAGCGCGAGTAGACAGGTGCACTCTCTCTGCTCAAGCTAGTTAGCGCACTAGAAACAGTCAGTGTGGACGCTGCAATGTGGGCGGTAGCTTGGGCTAGCCCCCGAGTACAACCCAAAGTCTGTACTTGGGTAACCGCCTGTGCCACAATGTATCGTGCTAGCTTGAGCAGAGCTAGCATGTGTCTGTCTTCCTGGGCGGGGAGGCATGCTACCAGCTGCAGTCCAGACACACCTCAGCAGGCCTAGGTCAGGGCACTGTGTGAGGGGGCTTGTGCAATCCCCATGGCAACTGTTTGCAAGAAACTCCCCTCTTACTACCAAGGCAGTTCTCAATGGAAGTCAGCCTTTGAATGGAAATCGAGTCTCAGTCTCAACAAAGGAAGCTACTCCTTTCCACACGAGGACACACAGGACAGGAATCAAACTGGAGACCACAGCCCCAGTTTCTCAGGCGCTTTGTGAGAAGACTGTTGTCTCAAATGTTAAATTATAGCACCCGTTTGTCAGCTTCTCACACAAACTCCTCCATGCTTTCTTCCATGCTGCCCCGTACACATGGCATGTCCTCACTGACCTCATCTGCAAGGCCTTCCTCTAGTCCCACCTCAGCAGTGATTGTTATCAAGTGGTCAGTCAATAAATGATAATTAGGCCCAAAGGTAGCTGGGTTAGCTGGCACTTTATGTATAATTAATTACATAAGAATGGCAGGAGTATCCATCTCGAAAAGCTGTATGTATTTGATTGTACCCCTCTCCTCTCACCCTTCATATGTCACTTGGCTTCTTGGGTTATGGTCTCTCCCCTAAAGAGCTTGTATTTCCATATTTACTTGTACTGCACGCAGTTCAAAGCGGCCCTAACCCTTCCTGAAGCCCCTGGGTGCTACTGCCATTGAAGTAATTAAATATTAGGACATCATTTCATAGTGGCTCCTTGCACATTCTCTTCTGAAATCTTGTGAAAAAAATAAAATCAAAATCCTTTCCAATTCTCATTTCAGGGAACACTCTAATTGTCCCAGGCTGCTTGTCACTAGCTCCTACACACACACACAGTGCTCTGTATTAGCGTCCAAAGCCTGCAGTCAACACAACTACAGTGCAGAGTGGCTGATGGTTCTAAACTGATGCAGGACTAGCCACTGCACAAAGTCACAGAAAGCTGTTCATAGGGTCTCAGGATATGCACCACTTACCGTTGTTAGGACTCGCATAATTGTGTCTATGTGCCAGCGTTTGGAAGGGGCATATCTGAGAAGATAATGAAGAAAACGTCAGAGGAGTGATTAGTTCTGGCATTTACCACCAGTAGAAAATTGGGCAGGATTATGAAAGCTTCCTCTCCCCTCACCTCCTGATCCATCACTCACCAGGAGGCCATCTCACATTTGCTGGGAAACAGTATATGGATTCAGTTTTTCAATATGTGAGCATTAAATGACTAGCTTTACTGCGGAGTAAAACGATACTCTGCAGCACAGGACAGTAGAGCTGGTCTTCCAATTATAAAGTCACAGTAGTAATGAGATCATCTTGTTTCACAATTTAATGGAAGAGAGACTGAACAGGCATCCATTCCACATAGCAGAAGGAGTCAGCACACTGGATTTGTTTAACAATGTAATCAGTAATTAAGTGCCTACAAACAGTACCTCCCATAAAGCTATAAGCATTGGACCATGCCACTTCTCAAGATAGGTATAACAACAGACCACACCAGGGCCGATTTGCAGAGGGGAGGGGAAGAAAGACCAACACAGTCCCCCAGCCTCATTGGTTCTGGCGTGGCGGGGGTAGATACACAAATGCCCAGCCACACAGTTCCCAGGACCAGCAGGGGATTAATGTGAACTTTAATTGAGCCCTTACTTCTCTGCTGCAAGAAATATTCCAGAGGCACAATCTGCCTTGAACTCTGGCTCACAGGAATCCAGGAAATACAGCAGTTCCTTCATCATTCCACGGATGTTGTTCCCATTAACTAGTGCAAAGCTCAGCTCCATTGCACGCCTGGAACAAGAGAGAGAGAGCTAATAAGCTATCACCATCAAATGACAAATACAGGCACAGGTTTCCTACCTGCCCAAATCCCTCCATTTCCTGCATTCTCACCTTTCAGTAAGGAAAGCAGCAGCAATCTTGATTAATGCTACATTCACCAGCAGATATTAAGCACCCAAGAACAAAAACCAACTGAAAAGAGGGAAAAAGGGAAGTTCTCCAGCATTTTTATGGAAGCCTCTAACTATCCTAAAGAACAGAACACCTTTCAGCAGCACGTGTCCATCTGAGACTTTCTGAACCTCCAGCTATTGGTCACCACCTTGCAGAATTAGTCTGACATAATAGTGAAAGCAACCCCAGGTTGCAAGAGGCTACAATTGTATAAATGAAGGCCAGAAGGATACAATGATCATTAGTCTGACCAGGGCCGGCTTTACGAAGTGCAGGGCCCGATTCGGGGAGGGGGGGGGGCGCGCTTGTACTCACCGGGCGGGCGGCGTTCGAGTCTTCGGCGGCGCTCTGGCCGGGGGAGCAGGGGGGGCCGCGGGGCTTGCCGCGCTCCAGCCGGAGCGCGGGGCCCGATTCCAGGGAATCAGGCAAATCGGCCTAAAGCCGGCCCTGAGTCTGACTGCCCACGTAGCACAGGACAGAAAACCTCACTTCATCAAATCCAAAGGGTCTGGCTGAGCTAGAAATCCAATCTGAAAGACTTCAAGGGATGGAGAATCCATCACATCCGCAGGAAGTTGTTTCACTAGTTAATCACCCTCACTGTTAAAAACGGGTGCCTTATTTCTAGTCTGAATTTGTTTAGCTTCAGTTTCCAACCACTGGGTCTCATTCTGTCTTTGTCTGCTAGATTAGGGAGCCCTCTACTATCACAAATCTCTTCCCCGTGTAGGTCCTTGTACATAGTGATCAAGTCACCTCTTACCCTTCTCTTGCATACACTAAATAGATGGAACTCCTTTAGTCTCACTATAAAACAGATTTTCCAGACCACAAATCATTTGTGTAGTTCTTCTCTGAACGCCTTCCAGTTAGTCAACAACCTTTTTGAACTGTGGACACCAGAACTGGACACGATTTTCCAGTTATGGTTTCATGAATGTTTTACACAGAGGTTATAACACCTTCTATTCAGTGTTCCTCTGTTTACAGGCCCAAGGATTGTATTAGCCCTCAGCCACACCACTGCACTGAGAGCTCACATTCAGCTGGTTTCCACAATGACCCTTAAGTAATTTTCAGAGTCACTGCTTTCCAGGATACAGTTCCCCCATACTGTAAGTGTAACCTAAATTCTTGGTTCCCAGATGTATTACCTGTATTTGGCTGTATTAAAACGCACATTGTTCACTTGAGCCCAGCTCATTTTTTCCAAGCAATACATATTATACTATATAACTGAGCTATTTATCATTTACCATTCCACTAGTCTGTCATCTGCAATCCATCAGCAATGATTTTATTTTCTCTTTCAGATCATTAATAGAGATACTGGATATCACGAGGCCATAGACAGACTTCTTGAAGAGGAAACAGCATCACTTATCTCTGAGATCACTGAGCCAGTTTTAAAATCCATTTAATATGTGCAACAATCATGTTGTTTCGTGCTCGTTTTTTAAAATCAGAATGTTGTGCAGGACTAAGTTAAATGTCGTACTGAAGTCTACCTGTGTGATGCCAACAGTCACCTCTCTGCCAATCAAATCTGTATTCGCAAAAGATATTAAGTTTGTTTGTTGAGACCTATTTTCAGTAAAATCATATTGAATTATGCTGCCATCCTCTAGTTCTTCACCGATTATGCTCAATATCACCATTTTCTTGATTTTGTCTGGGACCAATGCGCAGGTAACCAGCCTGTTGTTACCAAAGTCACCCGCTGACCCTTTTTAAGTATTGGTACATTAGCTTTTTTCCAATTACTTGGGATTTCCCCAGAAGTCCAAGATTTGTTAAATATCAATATCAATGGATCAGAGAGCTCCCCATCCAACTCCTGAATGCAAGTTATCTGGTCCTGAAGATTTGAAACGGTTTAGCTTTAGCAGCCACCATTTAATATTCCCTAGCTACTGTCAAAATATAAAGTATTTCTTTAACACTGTAAACTCTGACTATGTGATGTAGCTTCTTCCCTATATAAAAAAAATTAAACACTTTTGCCTTTTCTACATCATTAACAATTTCACCATCCCTGTCTAATAATGGACCTATACCATTGCTAGATTGCTTTTTTCCTGATATATTTTAAAATTTCTTTTTTATTGCCCTTAACCCTACTATGCCATCGGGTGTTTCATGTTTAAATTTTAATCTTGTGTCATGTTGAAGCTTATCAATATAGCAGCAAGACAGGAAGTGCTTTGGTGCTTCACAACCCCATACATCAGAGCACTGAGCACAGGACACAGCTGCAGTTTCTTTGACCATATTCAGAGATTTATTTCCTTTATGGATCTCCCAAGCACTTGAGCTTATTTAGTGGGCCGATGACAAGCTGAAAGCAAGGGCCAAGCGCACTTTTAACTGCACTACACTGACATACACTACAATATAGCTAAAGGAGACAAGGATGGGCCTCAACAGAGAGCCAATATCAAATGCACAAAAAAGCTATCATCCCCCTTGGCTTCCACACACATCTGCTTTTAGTGCTCCCAGGGATTCTGTCACCAAGTCAGCTGATTGCCAGAATGACAGAGGTGCGTTGTCAGCAGCTTGAGTGTCAGCATTGTGACAGGGCACTCTGCCGATGGATCACTCTAAGGCTTCATCCTCCAACTGCACAGACCAGAGTAGAAGCTTCTACAGGGCTCTAGCATACCATTGATTTCCTCCCATGCTCCAGAGCATGGCACTGTGACCTCCCACACATCAGATCCATCTATAGCCTCTCACGTAGACCCTGGCTCTCAGCAATAGAAAGATGTTGATCTGCCGAATCCTTGTGCAGTCACACCTCGGAATGGGGTTCAACTGAAGATTAGCTTGTGCAATACCCATTACAAAGACAGATTAAGTTAAATTTTAACAGAAGGGCAGAATAGCAACATTCAGAACAACTGAGCTAATGACAGGAGTGAGGACAGAAATAAAAGGTCCAGAGAAATTAAAAACATGAAAACTGATTATTTGTCAAAGTTGAATCTATTACACAGATTTTCAATAGGGAGAGAAACTTGACAAACTGTGATGTCGAAGGAGACCCATGGATTGCAGGGACAACAAAACAGATACGTTTGCAATGTGATATGATAGCAATGAGTTCAATACAATTTTGGGCTGCACATGCAGAGGTGTCATATCACCGAGCAAGGGTATAATGGCCCCTCTCTCTTTGGCTTTGGTGCAAGGACACATGGAATATTGCACTGAGTTCTGACCACCACATTACAGGAACAATATTGACAAACAGGAGCGAGTTTAGATAAGAGTAATATGTGACCAAAGGGTTGGAAGGCCTAACTTAGGAGGATTGAAAAAGCTAAATATGCAACGCTTGGCAAAGCGAGGATAGGGTGTGGGGGGAGAGACAGAACCACAACAACAGCCCACAAGTATTGCACAGGCGCAAGATGAAAAATCAAGGTGTTTAGTGTGGCAAAAAGGAGGTAGCTAGGCGGTAACAGGATGAAACTGAGGGTGAATGTCAAGAGAAAAATCCCTGGGAGTGAGATGTGCTAGACTATGGAACAATCTCCCAGGGACAGAGCGGAAGCCCTACCAGTCTGAACATTTAAACTCAAACTGAACACCAGAAAACGAACAGGAAACAATCCTGCATTTGTGACAAATCTACCAGAGCTAACTCCATGTCCCCTAGGTTTCTATATAACTCCTATTACCATGATAGCGGAGTACTGGACAAAAGCTCAGAACAGTGTACACCTCTGCCTGATCCTCCAGGCAGTGAAGAACCACTCTGGGCCTGTAGGACTTTCACTGATTGCTTTACAAGCATAAACTTGGGGGAGGGAGTTTACTAAAAAGGTGAGTTTTACAACTTGATCTGAACTCATTCAGGCTTGGGCTTGTTCTGAGCTCTTCTAGCAAGGAGTTCCATGGCCCAGGCCCTTAAGATACTTACTACGTAAGATCAGCTTCCCTGATAAGTTGGCTGCCTGTCACCATCCCTGTTCTCTCTGAAGCAGGGGGCAGACTGGACAGTAATAAGAGTCTCCCTTGTGGGACTGCTGCACTGGGCAGTTAACGTGCATCTCTCTCTCCCCCCACCCCACAGGCTCACAGTCCTGACGTAATGTCAGACAGATAGCTCTCTGTAGCTCAATTACCGTTTAATGGAGACATCCAGATCTTTTAGGCAGTCCACAATGGTGCTTCTGTGCCGCTGTACTGCATTGTGGTCTGTCTGCACGGTCTTCAACAAAGATGTCAACGCTACATATCTGGGATAGAGAGGACAAAGGAAGAACACCACATTCGTGCCAGCCATTCTGTTTCATTGCAAAGTAAAGGGGTTTAGTCTTCCTCTGCACTGGGACAGGATTTTCCCAGTGCTACTGGGAGCAAAGGAAAATCTGCCAGGCTGCTCTCTGACCCAACCAGAGGGGAGTTTCCAAGCAGAGGATGTAGATGTACCATAAGAGATACTTCTGCTGTGACAAAGGGAAAGCGCAGCTTCACTGGCCGCTGGGGGAAAAAATAGTCTGAGCTATTCCAGGAACCTGCGTCTGGTCTATAACTGGGCTGCAGTAGCTTGCTGTAGACCTGCTGGCTAGTGAGGAAAGGCCATGATACACCCAGGGAAAGAAGTATGGCAAGGACAAAGAAAACTAGTCACCAAGGCAATTTAGCCATACCCACCCCCCACCCCCTTAACCTTTCCCAACACTTTGCCTTGGGAGCTGCTTCTGCAGACTCTTAACACAGCAGTGCTGCATGTCTGACACACTTCAGGTAACTTACCTAATATTTTTGTCGTTATTTAACAAGAAACGGCCTAGGATGTTAATGGCTAACACCTGCAGAAAAAAGAGTTAGGGAAGGTTAGTGATCACAGCAAGCTGCTGCTCCTCACCGCTGCTTCATGAGCCCACATGGTCCTTCAGCAACCTTGCATGCAAAGTGCTAAGGCTAATGACAGGGGCAGAAACAGCAAGAACTCCAGACACTGATTCACCAGAGAAAGAGGCAGGAGTCATGCACATGGCTCCGGCTCTGGGAGAAGGCTGCACAGCCCGGCCAAAGAGGAATCTCACTGCACAACATACAGCAAGTCGTACAAGGTTCACTAAGTCTTGGTACAGCTGTGCATGCTTCAACTGTGGAATAAACTCACTAACCACTATCTACAGCTCCCCTCAGACATTCCAAGTTATGTTTCCAACTCCTTGGCCACTGGATACAAATTACAAGAGGAATCCATTATCACCCTCCTGGAGCTCAGGAAGAGAGACATGCTGTCTCAACACATTATGGTTCCTGGCACCGCTCTCATCCCTTCCCTCATCATGCTACAAGCAGTTAACTTCCAGACATTGCTACTGGTACCACATCTGGCACAGGATCTCACTGATGTAACATTGTCCCGAGCCCAAGCTCTGAGATTCTCTGGAATCCCAGACTATGGAAGCCCATCTACCACCAGCACCATAGTCACTCTCAGAGATTTAGGTTGGACGTTAGGAAAAACTTCCTGTCAGGGTAGCTAAGCACGGGAACAAGTTATCTACGGAGGTTGTGGAATATCCAGCACTGGGGGTTTTTTAGACAAACATTTGTCAGGAATGGTCTAGATCAGTGGTTCTTAATGTTTACTGCAGCCTGCACCCCCTTTGGTTCTCAAAAATATGTTCTTGCACCCCTTATCAAAAATCGTTGAAGTAGGTCAGTTCTTTAAACCTAGATATATCATAACTATAGAATGAAAGAGACAGAATTATATATTTATTTTAATTTTGCAGTTAAAATTTAACACAGTAATCGTTAAAAAATGTATAATGTTAATACATAGGTTTGATGAAACAAAGTAGTTGTACTTACCCACCTGTGCTTAATTTGTGTTTTCGATGATTTACCTTCTAAAAAAATCTGGCATGTCTCGCACCCCCAGAAAGGGCATCTCGCACCCCCAGGGGGTGCGTGCGTGCATCCCAGGTTAAGAACCACTGGTCTAGATGATACTTAGTCCTGCCTCAGTGCAGGGGACTGGACTAGACGACCCATCGAAGTCCCTGCCAGCCCTACGTTTCTATGATTCAACCAATTCCAGTGACACTTTAGAGCCCTAAGTACTAGGCCTCGCTAACTGACGAACTCAGTCTGGGGCCCATTGTTTGACTAAAATCAAGTGTAATGGTTTAGCTTCATACGTCCACTAGGAAAACTAGTACCTGCCCTAACCCCAACAGGTGGGCTCCATTTAATCAGTCATTTCATCTCTAACTTCTATGATCCTATGGGTTTAGTGAAAAGAACCATGGTAAAAGCAACGTACTCGCAGTCCACTCTCAGACTTGATGTCCATAATAGTCAATACAGTTTCATAGAGGATGGCGTTACCCACGTTTTTACTTGTTTCTGTATTAGTGGCAACCTGGAAAAAAAACCAAAGTAAAGTAACTGCCCGTGCTTTGCCAGCATCTGCAGCACCCCTACCCAGGCCACCTCTCATTTCTGTATCAGAACAAGGCACCGTCCTCCCACTTGCCCAGATTGTTAGCATCTGCCAGAGTAAACCATTGCCCTCAGAAGCACATACTTGTGGCGCAGTGAGTTGATGCTCACTCTGTGGTACACAGGGATGTCACTAGAAGTAACAAGATGAAATTAAGAGGAGCAATTTAGGCTGAATATCAACCTAACCTGGCAGGCCTCACCTGCGCAAGTATGTCATTCATTGCTTCACTTGAGTCATCATCATTTCGCCCCAGAATTCTTAGTAACCGCAGGATTCGCACCTGAAAAGACAAAAGGCAGCAAATTAAATCACGTCTGGCATAAAGCAACTTTATGCAGTAGCCTCCGGTTAACTCATGGAAGAGTGCAGGAGAGACAGATCAGATGCTGATAAATATGGAAATTAAATCACAAGGCCCTCTGCTTAGAGCAGAGATGGAGGATTTGAACTCTTCTCCCTCAATGAGGTCTTTCCCAGGAAGCAGGGATTTATACTATGTTTAGGTCTCCATCCTCTAGCCAGAAGCACTCCCATTACAACCAAACAACTGATATGGATATAATATGGATAGCTATAAGCTTACTCCTCCTGCCATGAATTCGCACAATAGGTGAGGGAGTCAGAAACCAAGTCCCAAAACACCGCACTGGAGACAGAGCTACCCGAGAGTTTTACTATCAATCCTTACCTGCAGGAAGGGGTCACTGATCCCAGACACGTCATGCTCTGGTGAATATCCAGACATGATAAGGTTCTTTAGAATACGAACTAACTGGGGTACAAGCTGTGAAGAAGAAAGATCCATCAGAAAGTATACTCATAACACTTGTCTTCCACACTTTTGATGTAGGGATCCAAGAATGAGTCCTGAAGATCAGTGTACACGTCCTTCCGCACAGAACATCTCTGATTGCGCAGGCTGGGTTATCTGAACATATTGACACGGACGTCTGGCCAGGACCTGAACACCATACTACAGAGCTACTCCGAGAGCTAAACCCACTAGCCCAGAGGCATATAAAAAACCGAGGTGCTTCACAAGTGAAGTTCATAGACAATGCCATGGAGAGTTCCCCTGCCATCAGCTGCTGAAAATAAGAAGAGGTGCTGGTCTTTCACAGGGTGCTGTCCTTAGACCTTGCATTGGGGCTCTTTCACACCAGCTTCTGGCTGACTTAATCTAAGTTCTTTAGGGCCAGGACCATCTTTTTGTTACATGTATGGAGTGCCTGGCACAGTGGGATCCCTGATGGGGGTCTTTAGGCGTTCCACAACAGAAACAGATGTCATTATGGATGTCTTAAGTTTGTCACTCTCCCCCAGCTAGCTGCAGGAAGGCGCTCTGTCTCTTCTCTTCCCCCCTGAAGACCCTCCAGGGTAGTCAAAGGTGGAGAATTTCCACCAGTCTACCTCCCACCCAGCCTCCAATAGTTGGGTAGTACCCCCAGTGAAGAGCTTCCCCAGGGCCTACCCACCTTCTCCTGCTCACAGCTTCCCCACACACCAGCAGCAACTTTTCAAAATGAGAGCTTAGGTTCTGCAGAAGTTGATGGCATTGATTCCCAGGGTCATCTTCTCACCCTTCAGGAAAAGTGGCTCTTTCAGGGACTGCATGTGACTGTTTTTAGGAGACAAGTCATCTGCATGAGCCAGTTTGCCTCAGTCTACTCTAGCTCTTGGACTGGTAGTCATGGGTGTCTCACTACTCCATCCATTAATTTCAGGAAAAACTTCTTAACTGTAAGAACAGTAGGAAAATGGAACAGAGTGCCCCGAGTTGTTGTGGAAGCTCCTTTACTGGAGGCTTTCAAAAAGAAGCTGGATAGCAACATGTCTTGGATGGCTTAAACTAGGGGTGCCCAAACTATGGCCCACCAGAGCATTTCATAAGGCCCAGAGCCTGCTTCAACACAATATAGTAACGACTGATTCATTAGCGTTTTGTAGTCATGTTTACATCATTTTATATTACAGAAGTGCATAAATAGACAATACTGTACATAAAAACAACCTAATACATACATAACAAGCTGAACTTAAAATATAAATTAATAGAGGGGACTCTAAATCTTATTAAAATATGGAGACTCAGTTCGACCCACAAAAGGTTGTGCTTAGGTTTGAGGCCCTCCTGTGTAATAAGGTTGGCACCACTGGTTTACATACATCAAATCCTGTATCTTTACAGGGGGTTAGATTAGATGACCCTTGAGGTCCCTTCTAACCCTGTTCTGTAGCAGCACATACATTCTATGGGTGTACTCAGATTGGGATTACCAGCAGCAGATAACACTGACCATAGTTCTCAGATCAGGACTACTATGGAGAGGTTGTGATGGGCCTCACAATAGTTGGAGTGATGAAATGGAAGATTATCACCACCACAATCCACCAAAACACTCTTGTTCGCACACTAAAGACAGGCTGGGATTGCTACGGGATGGGATCACATTTCCAGAGGGCAGGATACTGCACATCTCTCCAAGTTTCATTCTCTAGAAAACACGTTCTCATTTAAAGAAAAGTCTTGACCCGCTTGCCAGAACATGACATAATGCTTGTTAAAGCTGGTAGATCTCCAGATAAATTAACTAAAGCAGTGAAGAAGTAACCTCTCTCGCTCTCATTCCACTCATCTTTCCATCTCAGAGCTAACATTAAGTAAAATAACCTAAGAAATAGGCAGTCAAATGGAGTCCAAAAATGTGCTGGAGCTGGCTGTCCTGCTGAGACAGACTGAAGGCCAATTAAAGAGCAATGGGTGATTTGCAGGTGGGATGGCACTAGAGCTATCTGGGCAGATTTCCATACCATATTAGAACAGCATCGTTTTTCCTTTCACCTACACCTCTGTATATGCAGCATCGTTTTTCCTTTCACCTACACCTCGCCCCCATGTCCTCCAGCAGAACCTTCCCCAAAATCCATCCCTGTCTTCCCCACAGGATTGTGCTGCAGCCACTCAGGTAGCTATTATTCCCCTTGGAGATCTGCCAGAGGCTAGCCATGGCAGAGTTTAGAGTGCCTGACAGAAGCTCAATCAGCAGCATTCTGCTGCAAATTTGAGATGGCTCTGCAAGAAGGAAACATCTCTCTCCTTCTAGTTTCTTGATTCTCCCTTCATCCACCCTGGAGCATTTCAGCAATCGGACTTGTATATCACTGGAGGAGATTGCTTCCCTTCAGATCTCAGAGGAGAGCAGGAGGACACTCCCTCTACCCCCGGAATACAAAGTGCAGCTGACTGGGGTGGTCTGCATAAACATTCTTGGAACCCTGCTTTGCATTTTCTTTGTTTTCTTACATACAACGCAAGGTACCAAAACTGATGACAGGACAAACAAAGGCAAAGGCTACAGCCATAAAGATCAGCTGATGCCTACCCCACTCTGCTGATCCTTGACAGTCAGACACTTCCAGAAAAGATGTGCAATGGATCTGTACTGAACAGTCCAGTGCTGCCTACTGAGCCCATGTGGTATGTGGTGGTCCATGCTCCACTGCATGTATCTGTTTCCCAAGGCTGCTGTAACCACTCCAGTGATGGAGTTCTTATCCCACCCACCCCCTTATATACAGGAGAGCATCTGAATTACCCAGGGCTGTCCCACTTTGCCAGTGGGAAGCAAAATGCACCTTGTGGTAAGGAGAATACATCAAGGGTCCAGGGCAATCAGACTTTTTAAAAGAGGAACACAGGAAATGCCTAAATTCCTCAAACAAGGAAGGGTGGGATCAAGATAGGTTCAGTTTGGGAGAGGCCACAACTGAGATCCAGGGCTGCCATGGATATGGGAATTTAATGACAAGACAAAAACTGGACAACAATGAGCTTGTTAGACAAGTATAGCATAGCTAGCACATGGCATTAATCACAACTGCAGTGTTAGTGCACAGTGCCTCCATGTGGTGACTGGACACACAGAAGCCTCTACAGACCCAATGAAAGCATGCACCATCTAGAAGAGTTAACTCTTACCTTTTCATTCTAACATACAGCAGGAGTCCAAACAGACAAAAGGGATAAAACAGACGAAGCAGGCATTAGGAACAGATCAGTGTCATACTATTCACAGCATAAAACACCACAAGAAAGATGGCTAGAAGAAAGCACCACCAAAAAGAAGCCCTGGTGCACAAAGTCGTTGGACTCAACTCCTCATCGCTCCCCCCAGGACTCAGCCACCTCCTAAGTAGTGACAGTGATGGGCAATGGCTCAGGATGACACCACTGCCCCCATAACATTAACCCCAGCTCTAGCGCACACAAAATGTACCAGCAAAGGGGGTGCCTGTCTGAGGTCCCTGCAAGCAAACTTAGGACTTGCAGAAAGAGTATGCTGAGAATTGTGCACACAGGCAGAAGACTCCTCTCAGGATTTTTCAGTGGAGCAACTGGCCAGTTGCATTCTACTAGCTCATTTGGTTCCCAATTCCTCCTTTGCCCAAAGGAATCAGAACTGTACACCAAGAACGCCTTCCAAATCATTCTGGAAGGAAATCTTTATAATTTGGCAGTTGTTAAGTTCTGAAAGCAGCAGATACAGCAAGAGCGATTACAGCAGGCAGTGACAAGAGGCATGGGCTAGGGCAGTGTGCTAGAAGACAAGAACACTGCTGGCTCCAACTCCTACCTGCCCTGGGAAAAATGCCCCTTATTACATGCTGTGTGCAATGTGGACACGTTAGCTATACTTAGGCTGAAGCATTAGGTTTTTAACCAGTAAATGTTGGTAAACGTCTATTTCACCATACACATACACAAACCAATGAAAAAATATTTCCATCGATAACTGAAATTTTCAGGCAAAGTAAGAAAAATGCTGCTTGAGAACTAATGAGAGTTTGATTTAAGAGTATTTACTTTGTATATTTTGACACATAAGAACGGCCATACTGGGTCAGACTAATGGTCCAGCTAGCCCAGTATCCTCTCTGCCGACAGTGGCCAATGCCAGGTGCCCCAAAGGGAATGAACAGAACAGTTTACTGAGTGATCCATCCCCTAAT
This sequence comes from Platysternon megacephalum, assembly GCA_003942145.1. Taxonomy (NCBI): domain Eukaryota; kingdom Metazoa; phylum Chordata; order Testudines; family Platysternidae; genus Platysternon; species Platysternon megacephalum. The sequence goes on along the minus strand of QXTE01000151.1, from coordinate 3,571,385 downwards.
GCCCACTCCCAGCTTCTGGCAATCAGAGGCCAGGGACACCCAGAGCATGAGGTTGCATCACTGGCCATCTTGGCTAGCAGCCATTTATGGCCCTATCCTCCATGAACTTATCTAATTCTTTTTTGAACCCAGTTACACTTTTGGCCTTCACAGCACCCCCTGGCCACAAGTTCCACAGGTTGAGTTTGCGTTGGGTGAAAAAGTACTTCCTTATGTTAGTTTTAAACCTGCTGCCTAATTAATTGGTTCTTGTGTTATGTGAAGGAGTAAATAACACTTCCTTATTAACTTTCTCGACACCAGTCATGATTTTATAGACCTCTGTCATATCCCCCCTTAGTCATCTCTTTTCCAAGCTGAAAATTCCCAGTCTTATTAATCTTCTCTCATATGGAAGCTATTCCATACCCCTAATCATTTTTGTTGCCCTTCTCTGCACCTTTTCTGATTCTAATATATCTTTTTTGAGATCGGACAAACAGAACTGAATTCAACGTGTGGGCATACCATGGATTTATATAGTGACATTATGATATTTTCTGTCTTATTATTTATCTCTTTCCTAGTGGTTCCTAACAGACTTACTGTTTTTGACTGCCGGTGCACATGCAGCAGCTGTCTTCAAAGAACTATCCACAATGACTCCAAGATCTCTTTCTTGAGTGGTAACAGCTAATTTAGATCCCATCATCCTGTATATATAGTTGGGATTATGTTTTCCAGTGTGCATTACCTTGTATGTATCAACATTGAATTTCATCTGCCATTTTGTTGCCCAGTCACCCAGTTTTGTGAGATCCCTTTGTAACTCTTTGCAGTCTGCTTTGGACTTAACTATGTGATGTTGACAATTTGTGTTTTAATGGGTATAAAGCTTTAATCTTTTGAATCTTAGTTTCTATCATCATTAAATAATTGTCTATTCCCCCTACTGTCTGACACCCTCCCCACAATTTTGCACAACTATGAACATTTGATAAAAATAGATAAAATGCTTAAAATAAACATTGATATTATCGATCAAAATTATGAGAAAAAAAAATTGAATTCTGCCAAGCCTAGCTATACTATGAAAACCTCAATTCTGCCTTTTCCTGAGTGGAATGTATAAAACTGTAAGGTTAACAGTGTAACCTTGTGATTTTAGTTCCCCATCTTAGATAAGAAAGAAAAAGGAGATTAAACTTTATCCCACTTCAGATGTCACTGATGCAATCAGCTACATGAGGAATAATGCATTTACGGGACTTTCATCACAGGAGTCACTGCAACTTTAACTCTGGGACAAGTTTCACAGTCTTCATGCACATAAGTGATTTGTCAGTATCTTATACTTTACCCCCTCCCATGCTCACAAGGAGACTCAAAGACGAACCCCACGGAAAACTTCTAATTTAATTATTTGATGATATTGCGTGACACTGGTTTTGAAGCAGAAAGCCTGCATTATCATCATGTGCCTCATTTAAAATTAGCTGCACAGATTTCGCTCAAACTTGTGGACAATCCTGTTGGCTAAGACCAACGATGGAAGTGTCAGCCCAGAAGAAGCATGTAAACATTAGCTATCGGCGATACTAATGCACAGTTTGTACTTACCTTTCTGAAGTGTGATAACATGTCTGGGCTTCTCTCACACATCTCTGTGAGGAGGACAACTGATGTGTGAAGAACACCTACAAGGCCAGAAACAAGTCTAGTTATTTAGTTTTCACTTATAAAGGCTCTAGGCACCTGACAAAAAAAATTTAAAATGAAAGCCATAAAGAAAAAATACCAGCAGCAATCCCACAAATCATCTCCCACCTGAAACACACACACCCCCGCAAATGCCCGCAACAAGAACATAAAAATGGCTATAGTGGGTGAGACCAATGGTCCATCTAGCCAGTATCCTGACTTCCAACTGGCCAATGCCAGATGCTTGAGAGGAAGGGAACAGAACAAGGCGATTTTGAGTGACCCATTGCCTGTTGTCCAGTCCCAGCTTCTGGAAGTTGGAGGTAGGCACACCTTGTGTCCCTGACCATCTTGGCTAATAGCCATCGATGGAACTATCCACCAGGAACTTATCTAATTGTGTTTTTGAACTCAGTTATACTTTTGACCTCCACAACATCCCCTGGCAACAAGTTCCACAGGTTGATAGTGTGTTGTGTGAAGAAGTGCTTCCTTACATCTGTTTTAAACCTACTGCCTATTAATTTCATTGGATGAACCCTCCCCCCCGGTTCCTATGTCATTGGAAGGGGTAAACAACACCTCCCTCTTCTTTCTCTGTACCATTCATGATTTTACAGACCTCAATCACATCCCTCCTCAGTTGTCTCTTTTCCAAGCTGAAAAATCCCAGTCTTTTTAATCTTTCCTCATATGGAAGCTGTTCAATACTCCTAATTATTTTCATTGCCCTTCTCTGCACCTTTTCCAACACTAATATATCTTTTTTGAGGTGAGGTTACCAGAACTGCACACAGAATTTAAGGTGTGGTTGTACCATGAATTCATATAGCAGGAACATGGTATTTCCTGTTTTATTATTCATCCCTTTACTAATGGTTCATAATATTTTGTTAGCCTTTTTGACTGTCACTGCACGCTGAGCAAATGTTTTCAGAGAACTATCCGCAATGTCTTCAAGTTCTCTTTCTTGAGTGATAACAGCTAATTTAGACCCCATCATTTTGTATGTATAGCTGGGATTATTTTTTCCAATGTGCATTACTTTGCATTTATCAACACTGAATTACATCTGCCATTCTGTCACCCGGTTTAGTGAGATCCCTTTGTAAGTCCAAAGCTGACTGCAAGGAGTTAGCTATCTTGAGTAATTTTGCCACCTCACTGTTCACCCCTTTTTCCAGATCATTTCTGAATATGCTGACTAACACAGGTCCCAGTACAGATCCTTAGGGGACCCTGCTATTTTCCTCTCTCCATTTATTCCTACCCTTTGGTTCCTATCTTTTAGTCAGTTACTGATCCATGAGAGGATCTTCCCTCTTATCCCATGACTGCTTAGTTTGCTTAAGAGCCTTTATTGAGGGACCTTACCAAAGGCTTTCTGAAAGTCCAAGTACACTATATCCACTGGATCATCCTTGTCCACACGTTTGTTTATACCTTTAAATTCTAATAGATTGGTGAGGCATGATTTCTCTTTACAAAAGCCGTGGTGACTCTTCCCCAACATATCACATTCATCTATGTGTCTGATAATTCTGTTCTTTACTATAGTTTCAACCAATTTTCCTGGCATTGAAGTCAGGCTTACTGGCCTGTAATTGCCAGGATCGCCTCTGGAGCCTTTTTTAAAAATAGGCATTAATTAGATACCAGTCATCTGACATAGAGGCTGATTTAAGTGATAAATTACAAAGAGGCACTGCATATGCAGCATGCCCTGAAGAGCACTCGATTGTTATGTACTGTGTGTATTAGAGTAGCAGCAATACAGGCCATAAGAAAGAGAGAGAGACCCTGCCAAAAAAAGGCTTAGGACTTATCTACACTTTGAACACTACAGTGACTCAGCTGCAGCGCTTCAGTGTAGACACTACCTACAGGTGGTTCTGGCCCTGCCTTTGGGAACTGGAGGTGCTGGACCATGCCCAGAAGGTGGGCATGGCTGTTTTGGGTCCCAGCAAGCGGGGTTCATGGGTCTTTATGGAGAATGCCTGCCAGCGGCTCTATATCTCATGCACTAAAGAGGCTCCAACTTACATGCCTCTGAATCGAGTCAGTATCACACAGGGAGGCAGGTTCCAAGCCATTCAGGGCTTTATAGGTCAAAACCAACAAGCAATCAGTGCAGATAAAGAACTGGAGTTGTGTGCTTGCAGTAGATTGCTCCTCTCTATTAAGTGGGCTAAGAAAATCATTAGATGTCTGGAGAAACTGAAAAGACAGACAGTTTATGTAGGAGACAAACAAGGGGGGCAGGATTGAGGGATCCAAAATTAACAAATGGGTACAGAAGCTCATTCGGGTGCTCCTATTCACCCTTTTATAATACAAGAACAAGGTGATATTCAACAAAACTGAAACAGAAATTTAAAACTGAGGACAGAAGAGATTTCTTCCCACAATGCTCCATCAACCTGAGGGACTCACTACCACCAGATATCACTGAAGCCAAAAACTTACTAGCATTCAAAAAAGGATTAGATGTTTATACAGCTAAGATCACTCTCAGTTACATCACTTAAAATGAGATTACATTAAGGATATAAACCTTAATGGCTCTATGACATAAGGCAAGCACTAATGACTTAGGTTAAGAAAAAGCTTTCCCTAATTCCCACTTAGATTTCTTGCCCCTAGCATCTGGTAGGCGACTGGCTGGGAAAGGATAGTTCGTTAGAGGGATAGCTCAGTGGTTTGAGCATTGGCCTGCTAAACCCAGGGTTGTGAGTTCAATCCTTGAGGGGGCCACCTAGGGATCTGGGGCAAAAATCAGTACTTGGTCCTGCTAGTGAAGGCAGGGGGCTGGACTCGATGACCTTTCAGGGTCCCTTCCAGTTCTATGAGATAGGTATATCTCCACATATTATTTTATTATGTACCATTAGAGTAATCCAGCATGGCAATTCTTATGTTAATAAATGACACAGTTTATTGTTTTGCCCTAGTATGAGCTTCTACGTGGATTTAAGGGGCACCTCCTGATCAGGCGCACCATCCTGGTCACTTTAGCAGATGAGACGCACCATCCTGGTCACTTTTGCTATTTGATCATCTAAACACAAGCTGAGCATCTAACAAGACCTTCAAAGTGACAAGCTGTGGGCACACACTAAAAAAGCAGATGATATTTTTGCTCTACCCTCCAGTTGCTTCCTCCAACCTACCATCAACATTTGACTTATCTAGACTGACCTTCAATCATTTACATTGAATCAACAGTTGTACAAATATTTTCTTTCATCCATGACCCAGTCTGACCAGCTACTGAAATACTCCACTGCAAGAGCCTATACTCATTCCTTTTCCTTTTAGTTAAAAAAGGGCATGGCCTAGATTGTAGGCCCAACCCAGATCAACATTTCACCAGCCATCAACTTGCAGTCAAAGTAACTCTTAGCATCCCCGTGGGGAGATGCTCAAACAAGTTGCTTTTTGTTTTTAATTGCCAGCTGCCTACAATTACAACCCCATAAGCAGCCCCACAATTCCAGAGAAGAGAGAGGAGATCTGATGGGCAGGCAGAAACATCTGGAGGAGATGGCAGACTTGGTATCTCCTCCTGGGATGTAGGGGTTATTCCAAATTTGTTGGTAAAGCCCATGTTTTAGCTGTTCTGCTGGACCCTGAGCAATGGGCAAAAATGGTTTCCCTTCCCTGCTGTTTTTACATTTGGGTAGGATGCTGCAGCCTTCCATTTTGGACACAGTCTTCTCTCTTTTGTAACCACTGGAGTTGCGCCTGAAAGACACTCAAACTTCAGCTCACACAAAACGCCAGCCTGCTTGCTCAGCAATGCTTGTCACAGGGAGCATGCAACATCCATGTCCCAGAGTCTATATTAAACCCATTTCCAGGTGCACTTAAAAGTCTCATTTTTGGCCTACAAAGAGCTCTACGGTTGGTGCACTAGCTCCTTTAGTCCTGCTGATTGCCTGACACCAAGATGTTCTAGGAGGTTGATGCCTGGTCGTTTTCAAAAAGCGGGCCTCAGATCTTCAGAAGAACAGCCAGACTGGGTCAGACCGAAGGTCCATCTAGCCCAGTATCCTGTCTTCCGACAGTGGCCAATGGCAGGTGCCCCAGACGGAATGAACAGAAGAGGTAATCATCAAGTGATCCATCCCCTGTCGCCCATTCCCAGTGTGACAAAGTCAGGCCGGACAGCTGCAAGAGGGTCTTGGAAGGCCGATATGTGAGCCCTAGAATGTTAAAGGCCCTTTTTCCTACAAGCTGAGAAGGGGTTACCTCAGGTCAGTCAGGGACACCTGAATCCAATTAAGGGCTGCCTGAGACCTTTAAAAAAAAAACCTCCTCTGGGCAGAGAAAAGGGGGAGAGAGAGAAGGGGACAACCTGCTGCCAGGCTAGTGGCAGCAGGGAAATAAGCTGCTCCAGGCTGAGAGGCTGCGCTCCTTCCCATGGGGGAAACAGCCAAACCTGAGTGCCTGCTAGGGGAAGGACTGACACCCCAGGGCAACCAACACGGAGACACCCTGCCCCAGCGAGGAGGCAGCGAAAGGTATCCCCCAGGGTTTGTGTGTTTATGAGACTGTTTCCTTTTTTTTGGTGGAGGATCACCCCTTAGGCCAACCCTCAGGCCTACCCTGAAAATACGACCAAGGGAGCACAGAAGGGGGAAGGCAAACCGTGCCCTGAGTGGAGCTGATTACCCCAGGCCCACCATGGCCAGAGGGGGAAGCGCAAAATCTGGCAAGATGAAGGAGGTGCCTTGCCACACCAGCTTCTGGCAAACAGAGAGTAGGGACACCATTCCTGCCCATCCTGGCTAATAACCATTGATGGACCTATCCTCCATGAACTTATCTAGTTCTTTTTTGAACCCTACTATAGTCTTGGCCTTCACAACATCCCCTGGCAAAGAGTTCCACAGGTTGACTATGTGTTGTGTGAAGAAATATACTTCCTTTTGTTTGTTTTAAACCAGCTGCCTATTAATTTCACTTGGTGACCCCTAATTCTTGTGTTATGAGGTGTAAATAACACTTCCTTATTTACTTTCTCACACCAGTCATGATTTTATAGACCTCTATCATATCCCCCCTTAGTTGTCTCTTTTCCAAGCTGAAGAGTCCCAGTCTTATTAATCTCTCCTCACACGGAAGCCGTTCCATACCCCTAATCATTTTTAAAAAGCAACAAAGAGTCTTGTGGCACCTTTAAGACTAACAGTTGTATTGGAGCATAAGCTTTCGTGGGTGAATACCCACTTCGTCAGACACATGTAATGGAAATTTCCAGAGGCAGGTATAAATATGCAGGCAAGAATCAGTCTGGAGATAACGAGGTTAGTTCAATCAGGGAGGGTGAGGTCCTCTGCTAGCAGTTGAGGTGTCAACACCAAGGGAGGAGAAACTGCTTTTGTAGTTGGCTAGCCATTCACAGTCTTTGTTTAATCCTGAGCTGATGGTGTCAAATTTGCAAATGAACTGAAGCTCAGCAGTTTCTCTTTGGAGTCTGGTCCTGAAGTTCTTTTGCTGTAAGATGGCTACCTTGACATCTGCTATTGTGTGGCCAGGGAGGTTGAAGTGTTCTCCTACAGGTTTTTGTATATTGCCATTCCTGATATCTGACTTGTGTCCATTTATCCTTTTACGTAGTGACTGTCCAGTTTGGCCAATGTACATAGCAGAGGGGCATTGCTGGCACATGATGGCATATATAACATTGGTGGACGTGCAGGTGAATGAACCGGTGATGTTGTAGCTGATCTGGTTAGGTCCTGTGATGGTGTTGCTGGTGTAGATATGGGGGCAGAGTTGGCATCGAGGTTTGTTGCATGGATTGGTTCCTGAGTTAGAGTTGTTATGGTGCGGTGTGTGGTTGCTGGTGAGAATATGCTTAAGGTTGGCGGGTTGTCTGTGGGCGAGGACTGGCCTGCCTCCCAAGGTCTGTGAAAGCGAGGGATCATTGTCCAGGATGGGTTGTAGATCACTGATGATGCGTTGGAGAGGTTTAAGCTGAGGACTGTAGGTGATGGCCAGTGGAGTTCTGTTGGTTTCTTTCTTGGGCTTGTCTTGTAGCAGGAGGCTTCTGGGTACACGTCTGGCTCTGTTGATTTGTTTCCTTATTTCCTTGTGTGGATATCGTAGTTTTGAGAATGCTTGGTGAAGATCTTGTAGGTGTTGGTCTCTGTCTGAGGGGTTGGAGCAGATGCGGTTGTACCTCAGCGCTTGACTGTAGACGATGGATCGTGTGGTGTGTCCGGGGTGGAAGCTGGAGGCATGAAGGTAGGCATAGCGGTCGGTGGGTTTTCGGTATAGGGTGGTGTTAACGCGACCATCACTTATTTGTACTGTGGTGTCTAGGAAGTGGACCTCCCGTGTAGATTGGTCCAGGCTGAGGTTGATGGTGGGGTGGAAGCTGTTGAAATCGTGGTGGAATTCTTCCAGAGCCTCCTTCCCATGGGTCCAGATGATGAAGATGTCATCAATGTAGCGTAGGTAGAGAAGGGGCGTGAGTGGACGAGAGCTGAGGAAGCGTTGTTCCAGGTCAGCCATAAAAATGTTGGCATATTGTGGGGCCATGCGGGTGCCCATGGCGGTGCCACTGGTCTGGAGGTATATATTGTCACCAAATTTGAAATAATTGTATGTGAGGATAAAGTCACAGAGCTCAGCAACAAGTTGTGCTGTGTCATCATCAGGGATACTGTTCCTGACAGCTTGTATTCCATCTGTGTGTGGGATGTTTGTGTAGAGAGCCTCCACATCCATGGTAGTTAGGATGGTGTTTTCTGGGAGATCACCAATGCATTGTAGTTTTCTCAGGAAATCAGTGGTGTCACAGAGATAGCTGGGAGTGCTGGTGGCATAGGGTCTGAGTAGAGAGTCCACATATCCGGATAGTCCTTCAGTGAGTGTGCCAATTCCAGAGATGATGGGGCATCCAGGATTTCCAGGTTTGTGGAGCTTGGGTAGTAGATAGAATAACCCCGGTTGGGGCTCTAAGGGTGTGTTGATTTGTTCCTGTGTTCCTCCAATACATCTGTTAGTCTTAAAGGTGCCACAAGACTCTTTGTTGCTTTTTACAGATCCAGACTAACACGGCTACCCCTCTGATACTAATCATTTTTGTTACCCTTTTCCAATTCCAATATATCTTTTTTGAGATGGGGCGATCAAGATCTGCACTCTTCTGCTGGTCTGACAGATTATGAGGTGGCTTCACAGTACAATGCAAAGTCCTTCTGACAATACTGGAGCTGACTGAAGTTCATTTTCCTTGGTACGTAAGGGAAGGAAGGAGAGCAGGTTACTGGGATTCAGGAGACCCTGGGCCCAATTTCTTGCTCTGCCAAAGACTTCCCATGTGACCTTGGAAAAGTCACAGATCCTCACTTGTAAAAACAGGCACACTAATCCTTCCCCTGCCTCACAAGGGCGCTGAGAGGATAAATATATTAAAGACTGTGAGGTGCTGATACTGTTACCATTTTAATTAGTCCCTGCGCTAAGCACTCCAATTAGCGCATTTTAAAACCTAAATAAAGTTCATAATGTCCACATGTAGCACAGTCCACAAGCAACCCCCCCTCCCCTTCCCCCACAATCCCCGAGGTGTGCTGCAGCCTAACACCCCAATGAAATAAAACAACATGAACATGTTCACTAGAGAAGGAAACAAATGTTTACTTGGCTACTGGAGATACTGCTGCAGCTATGCATTGGTTTAAATGGGAAGGAACTACTTGTTAGGGCCACTCTCCACAAAAGAGCCTCAGCTCTGAAACACAGCCTCTATTTGTGACCCCTTTATGGCATGCTTTAATGCCCATCTATAGCCCAATGATACTGCGTAGCCAGATATAGAAGAATGGTTTCCGTCAAAGATTCTGTCATTTGAGTGCTGGGTTATGTGAATGGGCAAGAAGTCAATTGTTTGGATATTTATCCTTATTTTAAATACTTATACAAGTGCTTCCAGCTTGGAAAACAGATGTGAAAAATAAAATAAGTACATTTCCAAAAGGAAGTCTTGTTTCAAGCTTGCAAAAAGTTACTCTAAACAGAGTAAGAATCTGTTTTAAAATGCAGTTACGATCCAAAAAGCAATTATGTAAAGGTGGCTCTTTCTTACCCAGCAACCTGCTGTGCAACTTAAGAACCGTCTGATTACTCTGCTCCAGTTAGCACTGCAGAGATCTCTCAGCTTTGGGAATGCAAGTTGAACTCCATTCTGCTTCATCCATCAGTTCCAAGTTAACAGTAATAAACAGTAATCATCTTTATAAACAGTAATCATCTCAGACAGAAGCTGACCTTTCAGATCCCAAGTGGAGTTTGCAACCCTACCAGCTGGAAAATCTTTTGCCTTGCAGAAAAAGCAAGAGTGACCTGGAGTCAGAGAGACTTAATGTGGAACCTCATAGTGCCATCCTTACAGAGGAGAAACATACCACGAATTACATAATACCGTTTGCTAAAGTCCCAGATTCACCATATTTACTCTGTATGTGTTTCCACCTGCCTTGAAATGAGAGTAGCAGGTACTTTGATAAATGAACAGAAAGACCATTTGATTACCCTGTAGCCTGCGCTTTGTAATTTCCTGCAGGAGCAAAGAATCACATATAGCTCTATGCCTCTTGTAGCACACGGGACATTTGCTCTCTTTCTACAGAACTGGAAGGACACCTGTCAGAAAACTGTATGATAACAATGAAATGTTTTCCAAATGAAAGGCCGAGTTAGATGGTGGGTGTGCACCACCCCTGCATGGAGGAGCATTGCCTCCAAAGGCCTGGGCCTTGCCTGCTGACATTACCATGGTTCTTCTCATTCAGTAGGTTTTTGGTGGCTGGCAGGAACATCTCCATGAGTTCAGGCACCTTCCTAATGACATGCACAGCACACAGTGCTGCCTGCAAGAGAAGAAAAGCACAGTTAGCACACCCCTCCATGTCACTGACTGCCAACAGACTCCAAGCTTAGCCATCTGCGGGCCAGAAACAGAGACTTCTTAAGAGGATCCACTTCTATATTAGAGCTAATTTGCACACTTAACTCACCTGGAAACGTGTTAACAAGTACATGTGCAAGAACATCTCTATACTGAGAAAATCCTGGCCAATGCCTTATGGATTTGTTAGTTCTGAACACACTGGGACAAGAGCTCTATTCTGTCCAGACCACAGATACCACCCGTGCTTTACCGATAAAGGGAGGTCTTTGGTCACTAGTTATCACACTAGTACATGTACTCTCAGAGAAATAACTTGTTGATGTGCCCTATGCCACCCAGCACACTAAATACATCTCTACCCCGATATAACGCTGTCCTCGGGAGCCAAAAAATCTTACCGTGTTATAGGTGAAATCGCGTTATATCGAACTTGCTTTGATCCACCGGAGTGCGCAGCGCCCCCCCGGAGCACTGCTTTACTGCGTTATATCCGAATGTGTGTTATATCGGGTCACGTTATATTGGGGTAGAGGTGTATTAAAAGCATCTCCCCCTTCCTTCTGTCCCAGGCTTTAGATTGCAAAGAAGCAGTTTGGAAACTTCCTGGAGGTACCTTTTTCCTTAGGTAAGAGTTGGATGTTTTGAGGAGTTTCTCCACTTCTCCTGCCAGGTCTCTGCACATCTCAGAGGAGCCCATGCAGCCGAGGGTGCAGAGTGCCAGCCCCTGCACATACTGCGTGCTGTGATTAAGGTCACTGCAAAAGAGACCAAGAACAAGCCTGTCAGCACGTGCACAGGGAACTCTCCAGTACAGGACAGGGAACTCTGCACATCAAGAAGCGAATCAGAATGCAGGTAAGCTGTGAAGCAAAGAAGTTAGTTATGTATGTTCCAAGGCAGCTGGGCAGTTGAGTAAGAATGGGATGCTTCAGACACACGTGGCATAGTCGCCCACCACCACAGACTCACCTCTGGAGACTTCAGGTATGGCTACAGTCACAAGTGAAATGGGCTGAATGACAGTAACACCAGTGCCTGGAGCCCAGCCCAGGAGAAACAGAGGCATGCAGAGCTTCACCCTATGTCACACCTGTATCTAAGCAACAGTTGACCAGACTGGCAGGTGAAAGCACAGGGCTCAAAAGCCATCAGAAGAGTGGGGGAAATGCCACTGTTGCAGACACCACGCTCTGTGCTGCCCCAGGCAGAGAGGCAGGCCCTGACCCCATTCCTGCTTCAGCAGAAACACACAAACCAGCCACAACAAAACAACTTTGCAGCAAAGGATCCCAGCCCTTGACAAACAACAGGGAACTGTCTACGGCCATTACACTCACTTCACATAGCAGGGGACAGTGTGAACAGCTAGCCAATCCTGGGCATTACAAGGAAAGGGAATTTCAGATGTGTAGAGCTTCCCAAGTGATCCCCCCTGACCCCCAGACTCTTTCTCCAGCAAGAGGAAACAGGGCATGTGCCTCTCATCCCAGGTGAGTGAGAGGAATTCCTGCTCAGAGGAGATGCGAGTGGGGAAGGGGAAAGACATGCTGTCAGAACCGGGTCATGGGCAGCCTGTGGGTATGGAGTGAGTTGGTCAGTATTGGGGCCAAAGGTCAGAGATCAATCCGAGACTAGGTCAAAACTAAAGTCAGAGTCCATTACCAAATTGAGAGTGTGAGGTGAGAATCGGGGTCAGGCCAGGTCAGGATATTTCACTGGGGTCAGCAATGGTCTGAGGCTAGAGACAGTAAAACAGGATCAGGGTTGGGATGCGAGCCTAGATCAAAAGCCGGGAGCCTGTGATCATGTGAGTTGCAGCGAGGAGCAACGACCAGGGTCTGAGGCAGAAGTATGCTGGAGGTCTGCGTTGCTCAGACAACTCTCAGAAATAGCTTCCTGATTTAGATGGGGAGTGCCAGCCTACCAGGGAATCATGGAGAGCTGTCACTCATGCCCCATAAGGTGGGACTTCCTGCAGGATTTAGCCTCTCAGTTCCTCTTCGTGGCAACTGTGCCTGGGCCCTGTGGTTTCTTACATCACTCCCCCCTCTTCAGGGCCCTTCTTTTCAGATTGCTGTGAGTTACAACATTTCGGGATCCATTCGCTGCACTTCCCAATAATATTCGGTATACTGTGGTTGGAGGAGCATGACCTGCATATCTCCAGGAGGGGGAAGAGCATGGGACAGGAGGGGGAAGAACCGGGCTTCTCTGGATGAACCTCATGAAATTCTCTTACCAGGTTGGGGGCATGGACATGGGAGGCAGGTTGCCACGTGTGCTCTTCAAGTCCATATGCTTCCCAGTCTACAAGGTAGTACAGGTGTCCCCAGGTGCATATGGAATTCAGGGTGGCATGCACCTCATACTCTTTGTGGTCCTGGACTTTGACCAGTAGAAATGGAGGAGTGGTTTGGCCAGGGAAGGGGTTATCACTGTAGGGTTTTAGGAGGGACATGTGGAGAACACATGGAATGTACCTTAAGGGATCAGGGAAGCTGTAATTTGAAAGCGACGGAGTTGACTTGCTGGCAGATCCAGAAGGTCCCAGGAACTGGTAGTCTAGCTCGCAAGAAGGTATATTGTTCAGAAGAGCTTCAAAGTGAGAGAGACTTTCTAGCCAACAATGGCTCCCAGGGTCCTCCTTCGAGGCGAACCAAATAAGGGAGATCAGATCTTAGTGAATAGCTGCACTGAGGAAATTACTGAGTTTGAGGAGATATGGTGGCACAACAGTAGGTTCCTTACCCTCCTCACGATAGTACTGTCCTTTTCGTGAGAAGGCATCAGCCTTTCCCTTTTGGGACCCAGGTTGGTAGATGATGGTGAATTTGAACAGAGAAAACAGGGTCCACCTTAGCTGCCTTCAGTTTAAAATTTGGGGCTTGCAGAGATATTCAAGCTTCTTATGGTCTGTGAAGACCTAAACAGGGTACCGAACCCCCTCGAGGTGGTGGCACTACTCCTCGAACACAGTTTTAGTTGCAAGCAGCTCGTCTAGTATTTCGTAATTTATTTTCGCTGGGGTGAGCTTGCAAGAGATGACTAAAAATGTGCAGTGGTGCAAGACTTGCTGGGCTTGGAGCTTCTGAGAGAGTACCTCCCCATGGACCACATTGGACACATTGGCCTCCACAACAAACAGGCAGGTTGGATTGTGGTGCACCAGGATGGGAGCCATGGTGAAGGAGGACTTGAGCTGGATGAAGTCATGCTGGGCAAAGGCATTCTGGGCTTCGGGTGACCAAGTGAACCAGATAGTCTTACGAAGGAGTGAAGTCAGGGGAACCATTTTGCGTGAGAAGTCAGAGATAACCAACCAATAAAAACCTGACAAAGCAAAGAAGTGTTATAATTCACAGGGCTTCCAGGGAGCTACTAAGTCATGAATTGATGCTATCTTTTGGGAATCCATCTGAATGCCCCCTGGGGAGATGATATAGCCCAAAACTTCGAGGGAAGGCTGGTCAAAGAGGCATTTTTTCAGTTTGGCATATAGTCCATGCTCCTACAGCCTTTCTAGAGCAGATCCAACATAATGACACTGTTGTTCTTGGCTCTCTGAGAACATGAGGATATCATTGAGATAAATGACATTTATCCAATATGTCCTTGAACACGTCGTTCACAAAGTGTTGGAAAATTGCAGGGGCATTGGTCAGGCCAAACAGCATTACTGAATATGCGCAGTGTCTGTACTGGGCATGAAAGGCGGTTTTCCACTTATTGGTGGTTCTTATATGCTCCAAGTAGTAATCTCCCAAAAGGTCTACCTTTGTGAAGATCCTGGCTGTTCGCACATGATTTAGCAATCCGAGGATAAGAGGCAGAGGATACTGGTTGTGGACTATGACCTGATTTAGGGCTCAACAGTCCATGCAAAGACACAATGATCCATCCTCCTTCTGTATAAAAAGTACTAGGGCCCCTGCTGGGGAGGTAGATTGACAGATGAAACCCTTCTCAAGATTTTCTCGGATATAGTTGTGCACTGCTGCCAGTTCTGGTCCAGACATGGTATGTATCAATCCATATGGGGCCTTCAATCTATGGTCTATGAAAGGCTGTGCAAACCATGGTCTTGGTGTGGGGGCAGGATGTCCACAATTTTTTTTCTCAAAAACATCAGGTGGTGGTGTTCCTGGTATTTCTTTGAGAGACAGGGTTTTGGGCTCAAGGCAATTTCTTTCTGGTTGGCCCAGGTTATCCCTAGAGTGGTAACATCCCTCCCTGAGGTTCAGAGATTGGCTCACAGCAGGGTTGCAAGCAGACTTTTTGGCAATAATAGAAAGAAATGTTGATGCTCTTCCCCCTCCTGGAGATATGCAGGTCATGCTCCTCCAACCACAGTATACCGAATATTATTGGGAAGTGCAGCGAGCGGATCCCGAAATGTTGTAACTTGCAGCAATCTCCCACTCCAACCTCGAAAAGAACAGTTTTCTGGGTTACTGGACCGGATGACGGGGTAACCCATCAATTGTGGGTACCAGGTCCAGTGAAGGTTTGGGCTGAAGGAGAATTTGTAGGGTCTGGACCACCGTTGCATGTATAAAATTATCTGTGGCACCAGAGTTGATCCTGGCTAACTGCAGGGGAATTGAATGCAAGTGACGGTCCCAATGTTCTTCAGTAGAAACAAAGGTTAAGTTGCTGGCTTTCCTTTACCTCCATGATCGAACATTTGTGACCCAGATCCATCTACATCAGTTCAAGACCTGGTTCCTCGGGCCTGTGCACAGTGGGTGGGCATAGCTGTATTGGGCTCCCTTTATCTCCTCCTCTCACTTGCACACCCAGGTGTCAATACAAAGGAGAAGATCAATGAAGGTGTTGAGTCAGGCAGCTTGTCTTCTACCTCTTCACTGAGAATGGAACTGGCGCAGTTGTGCTGCCATATTCCACTAGACATTAGCTACCAGTCATCAGAAATGGGTGGCGTTTGAAGTGGTGGGCCCTTGCCTTGTCTAAGCTTCCAGAGGGCGGCCTATGCCAAGTGCACGTGGCGTGGGTGGTCATCAAAAAATGGCTGAGAATTCCCACAGGAGTCATCCCAGTTGGAGAGTACAGGGCTAATAGAGGGGAGGGCCCAATCTAGCACTTCTCCCACAAGCAGGTTAATCACCATCCCCACCTTTGCCTGGTTCATGGAGTATATTCAGGGATGCAGCTGGAAAAGCAGCGACACTGGACTCCAGAGAGATTACTGATGAACCCAGGAAGCTGAGTAGCAGATACCGTCTCCTCAGCTGCCCCGGAACCTGCATGGCACATGTAAAAGCTGAGCATTCTTTGGGAAGAGCTTTTGCTTTTCCTGCCAGGCAGCTCGGGGTCTCGGCGCAGCGTGTTTCCCATTCTCCAGCGNCGGGGGGGGAGGGGAAGGAGAGGGAGAGAAGGGACTGGGAGCTCTGGGGGGTGGGGTTGGAGCAGAAGGGGTGGAGCCGGGGGGCTAGCCTCCCCAAAGAGGGGGTCCACCCACCACCCATGGTGCTGATGGACAACTTCATTGTAGTTTCTCTCAAGCCTGGCACAGATTCTTGGAGGAGGTGAGGGGAGATAAGTGACAGTATGGGAACTCTTGCACCCCACCTGTCTCCCACAGAACAAGAGAAATGTTTTTGCCACAGCTTCCTCCACAACCAAAACTGCCTCAGGTTCTTGATGGGAGCAAAGATGATCCTGTCTCCCAAACTCCAGCCCACAGGAACCTTAAGTGGCTACTAATGTTTGAATTCGCAGCAGCTTCTTGCCTACAGGAAGCCTCAGTTGCTACTGTCTCATCCCTTCTCCCCACCTAGGAAACTACCTGAACAGGATGCAGAGCTACTACCTGGAGAAAGGAGAGAACAGCACAGGGTAGTCTAGGCCTTAAACACCCGAAAAGTACCTGGTTTTATTGCAGGGTGAGTCATGCACCCAGCTGGGCCTGCCTAAAGACCAAGTTTTAAAAAAAGAAAAGGAAAGGTGAGCCTCTGCAGTTTACAGACTCCCTGGTGGACTGGAGATGCCCTGAAAACATGTACATAGCACATGGAATAGCAAGAGAGGACAGCAGAATTATGAGAACTTGTTTTACAGACTATTTGGGATTCAAGAACTAAAATCCCTTAATCTGGAACATGAAGTAGTCAATAAATAAGCCTTTCCTAGTGCAGCAGGCTACAACAATCTTCCTCATCTGTCACCTAAAAGGACTTTTCCACACAACACAACACGCGCACCCCCGCTGCCCAGGAACTCTTTGCAAACTGGATATCGTTCCTGAATATTACCAATGTGATCACCTATGTCACTGGATAATCCTAGATAACTATATGGAATAAAAGTTAACACTTGTAATCATAGGTCTGCCTGCTATTGATCAATAATGCACATATAGGGAGGGGTGTTTAGTTATCGCTTACTTTTAAATTACTTTGTTTTACAATGTTTTGAAAATAGCCATGTCTCTTGGAGGCCTGACAGACAACAGTTTGAAAACCAAGTCAGAGTCAGATCTCACACATGTCTGGGACTCAAATGGCAGAGACCACATAGGAAATAAAATTCCCTGCTCTGTTTTCCTCTCAGCTGGCCCTGTAATTGTGGAAAGATGGGATGTTACTACATCTCCTCAGATTCCCCCTAAAATCTACTAGATGACATTATCTTGGCTAGAGGAAGCAGTGTGATAGTCAAGTGTCCAGGACAAGAAAAAGATTTTGCTGCACCCTGGAAAAATGCTAACATGAAAACAAATTAAGAAAGCCAGATCTACTGATGTTCAGAGACTAAGTGCAGGGATCCAGCTATGGGAAAGAATAATGGCAAAAGCAGTTTGATTAAGGTCTCTGCATTACAGAGGTGTCTGGTAGTGACTTTATAATTAAGGTTGTGTTCCAAAATGGGCTTAAAATAGGGCATAAATTCCTGTTGTTCTCTGAGCGTAGTTGGTTTATCAGCAAGATATTTCACAAACAGTTTCCATGCCCTTTGGATTTTCTGAGTAATTTGATTTCTCTGAACACATTTATAATGGGAAGCCTCTGAATTTGGGCTCTGTCTGATTTTTTCCCCCTTGGCAGGTACTTTTCATAGATCAATCACCAATCTTAAAAATATTGTTTATTCATTCAAAAGGTGAGAGAGGTGTCTGCTGACTTGATCTCCTACAACAGATAAGGCTGTTTTAAACTATTTAGATTGACAGGAATTTTTAAGCAGCTATTCATGCTACCACTGAAAAGTGTATGCATTGTGCACACGCGCCTGACTGGAGGAGCTGTGGGGATGGTACACAAACCTGACTGATGGGTGCCAGAAGCACACAAAACTCTGCATAAAATATTCTCTATCAGCAACTGTATTTTTGCCCCCTTCATGTTCACTCCCTACCACCCCCTCCACACTCATCCAACCCATACCCACCAGGTAAGTATAAAAACCTCAACACACACACACACTGTAGTGAAGCAGTTAGGGTTGCTGCACACAAAGCATGCCTGACACCCCCACAAAAGCAAGGAAGTGAAAAGTTAAGCCACTTGCCACAACATACCCTGCTCTCCTTCACCTACATTACCACAACTCCGGGACACCACAGACCATGTTGCTGCAACCTTAACTCTGCTCCCTTAGGGATGCCAGGCTTCCATCACTATCTTAACCACCTGTCTGCACACCTATCTTCACCAAACTCCCAACACAACGAACTACTACACCAAACACCCATAAAAAGTGGTGGAAACAATCCGGTAAAGGAACATGTGCAGAAAAGCAAAAGGAAGGCAGAGTTAAGTTTGTGGCATGTGGTGTCCAGTAGTTATGGTAATTATAAGGTTGAGGATGGGATATAGGGCATGTGCTGCTACGTGGCTTAACTGCTCATTTCCTTGTTTTTACAAATTTGTCAGGTATGTGCTATGGGCAACAACTCCTCAACTGCTTCACAAAGATTTGTGTATTAATTATTTTTAATTTTTGTATCACAGCAGCACCTGGGGTCTCCAGCCAAGACCCGGTCTCACTATAAACCCTACATAACACTGAAAGACAGTTGACACATTGAGTAACTTACAGTCTAGATTAAAACAGGACACAGCGGTGGGGTAGCAGAAAGAGGAAGGTGAGGAGACAAAGATAATAGTCAGAAAAATGCAGGGTTATGTAAACCAGCTGTATGCACAATTCCCAACTCAACTCCCAGTACCTGTTCCCCTAAAATTAGACTTCTTTGGGGATACAACAATCAGCCCCCTAATGTAAGTGGAAGGGAGCTAGCTGGAGGCAAGGCATTTTCAGTGAAAGGTCTTCAGTTCAAACTCCTTTGCTCTCCCCACCACTTGGTCCAACAGAGATATTCACATCTGAATTCAGAACAAGATGTAGGAAATCAATGTTCTCCTGTTGATGGGATCCCCTTTTGGGGGACAGGCAGTGGCGAAGTCAGTCAGTGGGAACTGGGAGACTGAGATTTAATTTTTTATTTAGATTTCTCAGATACTCTAGGCACAATCAATATGTACAGAACCAGGTGAGTATCTGAGAAACCTAAATAAAAAAATAAATCTTAATCTCCCAGCTCCCCTGACTGGCTTCCCCCCTTCCCCACTCCCCAAAAGGAGGCCTCATCAAAAAGAACACACTGATTTTCTACACCTTGCTCTCCATTCAAACCTACTCGCCTTCAATAACATCCTTATGGAAGCCTCACAGTTTCCTGTTACTGTTCACAGCTCAGGGAGATTCCAAACCAGCTGAACACCACATCCCAGAAAGGTGCTGCCTTGCCCCTGCAGCCGACCGATGCCCCATCACAACACCACACCCAACCAGGCCAAACTCTCAGAACAGAGTAGAGCTAGCTTCACACCCTAGAGTCACACAACTTATAAGAGCCCACCTATATTTATAAATACAATTGAGTCAGGGGACCAGTACAAGATGGCTGCCGCACTGTTCAGGGCTTTAGCCTAAGGTCCAGTCTAAACTACATATTGCAGCTGTGTTATAACCAGATCTTCTGAATTCAGTCATATGTATGGTGTGGATGAGACCTAAGTGATTTTGTGAATAATTAAGGGTAGCAATCAGGGCTTGCTCTGCCGCAAGGTGAGAAGGTAACTGTCCCCCTCAGCGTCTCTAGAAGCTGCTCCACCAGCTACAGGAAGCCCATTACAACCATATTAGCTTCCTTTTCTTTTAAGGAAAGTTTTAATGACAGGATGTTCCATTCTCTCAGCCACTAATTACACACCATCACCAAGTGACTGCCCAAGACATGGAAGTTCCACGCATTAAATGGCTCTCTGCTATACACACCAAGTTTCAAAAACTTTTTAGGGCCATAGCAGACTGGAGCTTAGCAGCAACCAAACACGCAAGGTGACTCAAAAATGGCCTGGGCACTACCAGTGGCATTAGGGATTTCTAGACTGAAAGGTTCCCCCTTTTCAAACTAAATGCCAGTGGAGAATTGAGGCGTCCAAAAAGTTATTGTCAGGAGCCTAACTGTGGTTCTGAAATCCCTACACACATTTGTTGATGGGGAAGGAGAGGGTAGTCTTACTTCTTGATGCAGTTGGTCATGAGAAGGTGGACATCCTGTCTCTCATCCAGTAGCAGCATGGCACCTAAGTACCCAATGCGCTTGTCTGTGAATTTCTGAGAGGCAATAAGTTTGAGGCACTCCAACTGCAAAAAAAACATAGATAAATCAGTATAAATCATACTCCTGTGCTGGGAGCAATAATAGTTTGCACTTGTATAGTATCTTCCGTCCAAGTATATCCAAGTGCTTCACAAAGTTAGTATTATCTCCATTTTAAAGATGAGGGAGAAAAGCAACCCGTGACCTGCCTAAAGTCTCAGCAAGTCAGAAGAGGAGCCAGGAACAAAACTCAAGTCTCTTGATTTAGCTACCAGACCATGCTGCCTCTCATGGCTATGAAACTCTCTTAAAAGTGTACTGGAGATCCATGGGCATGAACTAAAACAGGGCGACACAGAAGTCATCAGTAAGTGAAATACATCATCCATCATTCAAGGCATACTATAGGTCTGCACAAATTAGAAATCCATTCCAATACCAGTCTAATAGAGAAAATCCATCATGGATACAGAGAGAAAAGAAATTGACAAACCCAATCTCATTCTATAATTGTATGTTGGATTCATATCCCAAAATTCCAGCACCCATGAAATATCACCCATTAATTAAAAATGCACTTACTAATTGAGTGTATGTAAGGCACTTGACCAAACAGAGCAGACCTTGGTAATAATGAAAATAAAAAACAGTGCCTTCAAACAGAGGTTGAATAAGGAAGTTTTTAAATGTTGTGGCAAATGTCACTCTGATAAGTGGAAGGATTTCATTAGGATGGACAACCCTTAAAACAAACAGATGTAAGTGATATATTAAAAAAAGAAAATAAAGCATAATATGAGTTGATACAGATTGCTTAACTTTATTAACAACTTCCGGGGAAGAAAAGAACAAAAGCTATCAGTATTAGAAAATTGTATACACATGCTTGAAGTTTCAGCAATCAAGATTACTGCTGGAATGTATAACCTCATGACTGTGTTTTTAAAAAACAAACTGCATAAAGCTGTTATGGAATATAGACTGTAAATATGAAACAACAGCAAAATAATGGAATAAAATAATAGAAAAGGTTGGTGAGGTAATATCTTTTATTTGACCAACTTCTGTTGGTGAAAGAGAGAAGCTTTCAAGCTACACAAGTCCAGAACTGAAGAGCTGTGTGTAGCTTGGAAGCTTGTCTCTTTCACCAACAGAAGCTGGTCCAATAAAAGATATATCTCACCCACCTTGTCTCTCTAATATCCTGGGACCAACACAGCTACAACACCACTGCAAATGGAATCAGATAATGCAAATTATAAGTACTGGCTCTAACACTAATCAATTAGTGCAAGTTCAGTACTATATAACATACTATAAAGTATCTCTAGCTTGCTTCTTGCTTGCATATATATACCTGCCCCTGGAGATTTCCACTACTTGCATCCGAAGAAGTGGGTATTCACCCACGAAAGCTCATGCTGCAAAACGTCTGTTAGTCTATAAGGTGCCACAGGATTCTTTGCTGCTTATACTATAAAGTATGTTTCTCCATCTCTATATAACAAAATATATATTACCCTGGATAGCTATATGAAATGCAAAATAGCCAGGTTGGGAATTCTGGATGGTAAAAAAGATTGAAAACCATCCTGAAAGAATAAAAAATATTAGAGATAGAACTCAAACAGGACTTCAAGACACATACTGTATTGAGAAACTGCATGTTAAAAGGACTCAAACTGGGAATAAAGAAGCTAGTTCCGCTCTTGCTCTTTATACCAAAAAAGTCAAACTTAAATTTGTGGACCCAGACGATGACTATTATAGCTCACTGGAAAAAACTATTAATACAATATCTTGTAGTGGAAGACAAACATTATGAAAACAGTACAAGAGAAAAATTTAAAAAATGGATAAAAGTAAAAGTATACATTGCACACAAAAACAATATACTAGAAATACTGAAATCACAGAGATGCTTTGATATAGACATGGTAATCCTATAGTTATAGGATAGTCAAGAAGGATATACACAGAGGACACCTGAATTACATAACCACTCCTCCTCTAGTTCTCCTTTCTTTCTTCTGCTGACACTGTGCGCTCCTGCCCCACTGGGGAAACATTTAGCTTCCCACAATGAAAATTAATATAAATGTATTATATATATGATATATATATATCATATAACGTTTGTGTTTAAATAACTGGGGGGGGGGGGGGGGGGAAGAGCAATGGTAATGATATATGGCCAATATACAACATGTTGATGAATATTGTTAATTCTGTAATAAGACATTGTAACAGGGTGCATGGCGTGCCCTTGCGTATCCAACCCCTTGGCCCCGTTCCTCAGAGACTCAGGGACACTCCAAGCTGGTGCAACACCCGTGCTCTTTATTTGTGTTCGTTTTCCACCACCAGTGTCCTACAGGCTATTTGCAGTGCCTTGGCCTAACACAGGCCTGGTCAGCAACAGAGTAGCAGGCTCCTAAATCTCCCTGAGCCTCCCATCTCTCGTGGTCTCCGCCCCACCTTTCACTCACTTCCTCCAAGCCTTATAGCTCCTACCTACTGAGGCTGGCAAGTGCAGTCAGTGATTAGGCAAACCTAGGCTATTTACCCAGCCCCAATCCATTCCCCTTGATTGGAGCTGGAGTAGCAGGAGCTGATGGAGGCTTCCCCAGCAGCACCCTGCCACAGACATGTACCTATACAAAACAAGACAATATAACTAATGGCTTGCTGTAAATAATCTTAAATATTAAAATAAAATATTCCTCCCAAAAAAAACATCGTAACAGTGAATTTAAAGGCAAACAGAAAAGATCTGCACAGTAGAAACCCTATTATATAAACTAACTGGGAATTGAGAAGTTCATAAAATGGAACATCTCAAAGTTACAACAGGTACAGTGCACTGCACTGCTTTCTCCTTGTTCTTCAAAACCACTGCAAAGTGACAGCCATTGCAATGTGAAGGGATGTTGACTTGCTCTTCATCAATATCACTCCTTAGGTGACTTTCTTCTGCCCCAAGTCGAGAAAAATGGCCCATATGGTGCTCAAAGATCACTGTTTGTAAAATGGAGGTTCTAATGTAATTAAAATAATGTAAACTATTTAAAATCACAACCCAATCAAGATGTGTAGCCTTACTGTGGCAATTTGGGTGATGTGCTGCACCTTTGAGGTACACTAGAGCAGCATTTCTCAACCTTTTTGATACTAGGCACCGGCTTTCTGCCTTTCTAAACTGTGTCAGGGAGATCTCAGGGACTGGTGCCAGTCCATGGACCAGTCATTGAGAAACACTGCCCTAGAGAACATTTAAACATATACTAATCCATATCCTAAAACAGGCTAAATTAGAGATTAACTGGTCTGACAATTTAGAAGAGAGATGGGTAATTCACTGAATACGAAGCTTGCAAAAGGAGGTTTGATGGCTGGTATGTTTCTACATCACAGCTGCACACAGGCCCCATCTACACTAAAACTGAGCCAGATTTTTAAACGGCTTTTAAATACAGTATCTCCTCGCTTAACGTTGTAGTTATGTTCCAGACAATCAACAAGCAGGAACTGGTCTTGTGGTTCCCAGACCAGGTATATATAAACCTCACAGGAGCAACAGCAACTCAGGCCTGGTCTACACTACCGAATTAGGTTGATGTAAAGCAGCTTATGTCGACCTAACTCTGTAAAATGTAGCTCCCACTGATGGAAGTCACCCACTACATCGACACAATAATGCCTCCTCCACGAGAGGCGTAGCACTTCGGTCGATGTAGTAGGGCGATGCGTTACTTACATCGCCTGTTGTTTGTCATCCCTGCACAGGGCTAATAGCTGGAGCCCCACTGCCTGCGTCTCACAATGCCCCACAGAGTTAAATCAGTGGAAGCGCACCGGATGAGGACATACACTGCCAACAGAAGCAGCACAGTGTGGATGTGAAACGCCACTTTAATTACTGTGGTGGCTGTACGTTGACTTAATTTTGTAGTGTAGACATGTCCTTAGTCTGCTCAATGTCACTCCAGGGCTTGGAACTCGCTCCTGCCTGACAGTGGCAACAGACTCCTCAAGCCTTAGCCTGCTCCAGCCCTGCTCCTAGTTCTACTCCAGCCTTGCTCTTATTCTCTCCCTGTACCTAGTCATGCTCCAGCCCTGCTCTTGCTGCTGCCCTACTCCTGCTCCAGCCTCACTCCAACTCTGCCCTGGACTCCTGATTCCAGCTCCAACCACTAGGCCTGACCATCCCCATTCCAGTTTCTGACAATTTGAGCAGACCCAGTCGGGCTCAGTGGCCAAGATGGATCTCCTATGCCAGCAGGTACCCCCTACAATTAAAATGAAGTCTCCAGGCAATCCTGCCACTGATAGGGCAGAACTAGTTCAAAGTCTCCAGAATCAAGTGGCCTAGCTACAACGCAAAAATGCCTTCTTACGTTCGCAGGTCCCAGCAGTCCCAGGCCCCCTCGTGCCATCAGGCACAACAGCCCAAAGATCCCACTATCGGAGAAATTTGACGGGAACTGTCAGACGTTTCGGGGGTTCCTCAGTCAATGTCACCTGCTGTTCCTGTTGGGCCCACCGGTGTACCCAAACAACCAGACCAAGGTAGGACTCATCACCAACCTATTGACAGGCAAAGCACTGGATTGAGCAAGGAGACCCGATTCTCAATGACTTTGATGAATTCGTTCGTGTCTTTTCACTCATGTTTGATGACCCACACTGTGCCCGCTCCACCAAAGTTGCCCTGCAGTCACTCAAACAAAGCCCCCGTCCTGTTGCGGCCTATGCCACCCACTTCCGTCATCTGGTCTCGGACATGGCCTGGAATGAAGCAGCACAGATTTATCATTTCTATCTAGGCCTGAATGATGAGATTAAAGACAAACTGGCCTGGGTTGATACCTCCACAGCACTGCTGCCCTACATTAAGCTATGTATCCAAATTGACAACCGTTTGAGTGATGCCAGGAAAGAAGGAAGGGACACACTCGGTCCCTGCCTAGTCTTGTCCCATTCCTGCCACACACACACACGGGCAATTGCTGGACCCGAACCCACGCAGGTAGACCTGACAAGACGGCGCCTCTCAGATCGAGAGAAGGAATATCGTCATCTGAATGACCTCTGCCTGAGGTCACTTTGCCACCAAATGTCCCCTCAAGTCCTGTCTCAGGGCTGGGCTGGGAAAATGGGCAGGTTCAGCCTCCTTAGAGGGAACGCAACCAGACAGAATGACAGGATTGGGTTCCCCAAACAGAACTCCTCTGCTACCTGTGTGTATCCTAACCGCCAAGGACAATCCCACCTTCAAGTGCATCTCTGACTTTGGTTCCTGTCTACACCTGAGGCGAGCTGCACCCAGCTTTCTCCGATAGACTCTGGAGCTTCTGGCAATTTCATGGACACTGGATTTGCTAAAACTAACCACCTACCAATGCAATGGAAGCTTGCCCCCAACTTGGAGGAGACAATTGATGGCAGCTTGCTGTCCTCAGATCCTGTCGTCCGTGAGGCTGCACCTTTCTGAACTGTAATTCAAGACCACCAGGAAGCCCTGCAATTTAACCTGATTGGCTCACCCCAGTTCCCAACTGTGCTTGGCATTCGCTGGCTCTCCCTCCACAATCCGAGCATTTCCTAGAGCGCATGAGAAGTCTGGTCCCTATAGGAGTACTTTGAGGAAAATCTAGCAAACAATTTTATCCATTATTCTACATCCCCTGCCAGGGTACCAATCCTTTTCATTAAAAAAAAATAAAATAAAATAAAAAATAAAAGATGGCACCCTGAGCCTCTGCATAGACTATCAAGTGCTGACCAGTATCATCATCAAAAATAAATATCCTTTCCCATTGATCAATGAACCACTAGAGTGTCAGCCCGGCTAAAATTTTCATTAAACTTGACCTATGTGACACCTATAACCTAATCCACATCCGAGAGGGCGATGAATGGAAAACAGCTTTTCGTACCTGGTATTGACATTTTGAATACCTTGTCATGCCTTTTGGTCTCTCTAATGCCCCTGCCACATTCCAGCACGTGGTCAATGATATCTTCAGAGATGTTCTGAACCAGTTTATCAATCTATCTAGACATCTAGAGAACCGAACAGTTACTACGTGAACATCTCCAAGCACACGGTCTGTATGGGAAACCTGAGAAATGTGAATTTGATTGCACCTCTATGGACTTCTTGGGTTATACCTAGGGCTGTCAAGCAATTAAAAAAATTAATCGCAATTAATCGCACTGTTAAACAATAATAGAATACCATTTATTTAACTATTTTTGGATGTTTTCTACATTTTCAAATATATTGATTTCAATTACAACAAAGTGTACTGTGCTCACTTTATATTTATTTTTGATTACAAATATCTGCACTGTAAAAAAACCAAAAGAAATAGTATTTTTAATTCACCTAATACAAGTACTGTAGTGCAATCTCTTTATCATGAAAGTTGAACTTACAAATGTAGAATTATGTACAAAAACTGCATTCAAAAATAAAACAATGTAAAATTTCAGAGCCTGCAAGTCCACTCAGTCCTACTTCTTGTTCAGCCAATCGCTCAAACAAGTTTGTTTACGTTTGCAGGAGATAATGCTGCCCGCTTCTTGTTTACAATGTCACCTGCTTTCTCATGGCACTGCTGTAGCCGACGTCGAAAGATATTTACGTGCCAGATGCGCTAAAGATTCATATATCCTTTCATGCTTCAACCACCATTCCAGGGGACATGTGTTCATGCTGATGACGGATTCTGCTCAATAACAATCCAAAGCAGTGCGGACCGACACATGTTCATTTTCATTATCTGAGTCAGATACCACCAGCAGAAGGTTGATTTTTTTTTTTTTTTTTTTGTGGTTCGAGTTCTGTAGTTTCTCCATTGGAGTGTTGCTCTTTTAAAACTTCTGAAAGCATGCTGCATACCTAGTCCCTCTCACATTTTGGAAGGCACTTCAGATTCTTAAACCTTGGGTCGAGTGCTGTAGCTATCTTTAGAAATCTCACATTGGTACCTTCTTTGCATTTTGTGAAATCTGAACTGAAAGCGTTCTTAAAACGAACAACATGTGCTGGGTCATCATCCGAGACTATAACATGAAGTATATGGCAGAATGCTGGTAAAACAGAGCAGAGGATATACAATCTTCCCGAAGGAGTTCAGTCACAAATTTAATTAACGCATTATTTTTTAACAAGCGTCATCAGCATGGAAGCATGTCCTCTGGAATGGTGGCCCAAGCATGAAGGGGCATACGAATGTTTAGCATATCTGGCATGTAAATAACTTGCAATGCTGGCTACAAAGGTGTCATGCAAATGCCTGTTCTCACTTTCTGGTAACTTTGTAAATAAGAAGAGGGCAGTATAAGCACCTATAAATGTAAACAAACTTGTTTGTCTTAGCAATTGGCTGAACAAGAAGTAGCACTGAGTGGACTTTGTTTTGTTTTTGAGCACAGTTATGTAACAAAAAAAAAATCTACATTTGTAAGTTGCACTTTCAGGACAAAGATTGCACTACAGTACTTGTATGAGGTGAATTGAAAAATCCTATTTCTTTTGTTTATCATTTTTACAGTGCAAATATTTGTAATAAAAAATAATATACACTTTGATTTCAATTACAACACAGAATACAATATATATGAAAATGTAGAAAAACATCCAAAATATTTAATAAATTTCAATTGGTATTCTATTGTTTAACAGTGCAATTAAAACTGCAATTACTTGCGATTAATTTTCTTTAGTTAATCACATGAGTTAACTGTGATTAATCGACAGCCCTAGGTATACCATCTCTCCTGTTTCCTCTATGCTAATTAATTCCGGCAGCGTGTGTTCAGGTGCCCCTCGCCACCTGCTTTGCAGCCACATTGCTCCTGCAGCTGCTCCTGAGACCCTCCTGCTAGCTGTGCAGAGTGGAGGGGAGAGGGGACAGGGCTCAGGACTGGGAGCAGGAGAGAGCCGCTGTGGTCTAAGATCTGAACGAGCCTTCCGGGTGGTGAGTGAGTGCCTCAGAGAAACAGCGCATGGTCTCAGAGATTTCCCTCATCTCCCCAGAGCAGGGGCGGGGGGACAGGGCTCAGGAGCAGGAGAACTTTCAGTGAGTGCCTCAAAGAGGCAGTGCACGGCATCTCTCAGAAACTTCCCCAGCAGCCAGCACACACACAGTCTCTCTCTCACACACACTCACACACTCTTTTACACTCACCTTCCAAAACATACTTGTGTTATTGTTGTTACTTCTTGGTACTTCCTGCAATGCACATATATTCTCTGTAATTTTATTCTTTCAAAGTGTGTTATTTTAGGTTTTTGACTGGTCAATGCATTTCATAATTTTTATTTCTGTCTTGCACTAAAATTTAATTCTTTGAGTAGCGAGTTTTAAAATGACTAACCTCTCCTGGCTGGAATAATTATCCCTATGGTAACTTTTTAAAAACATATATTATATCTAGGTTTTTTGTTTCTACTGGTGACGCACACCTGCACATTACCTCAGTGCACATAACTAAATGTATTCCGCACATGTATGGAAAAAATTAGAGGGAACATTGCATCTCTCCCAGCGGAATAAGTTTGGGTGCCAAAAAGATCTTTGCAGTTTTGAGTTGGGCAATCCCCAAGAACATCTGCGATGTTCAGTGCTTCTTAGTGCTTGCCAGCTTCTCTAGATGATTCATCCAAGTTATCTCACATTTGGTATTTCCACTTACTCAGCTGTTATGGAAGAAGTCTGCTTTCAGCTGGACTCCAGAAGCCCAAATGGGTTTTGATCAGGTGAAGAAAGCATTTACTTCTGCCCCCATCCTAGTACACCTGGATCCATCTAAACCCTTTGTCGTTGAAACAGATGCCTCCAGTTACATGATTGGGGCTGTATTATCTCAGCATCATGGACCCTTGAATGACCTCCTCAGTTGTTCCTTGTATTCTAGGAAGCTGACGCCCAAGGAACAAAATTATGAAATCTACGATAAGGAGTTATTAGCCATCAAGGCTGCATTTCAGGAGTCATGCCACCACCTAGAAGGTGCACGCTTTCCAGTCCAGGTGTTCACAGACCATAAAAACCTGGAACATTTCCAAAAGCCCACAACCCTCAACCAATGTCAGATACGTTGGTCCCTCTTCTTCTCTAGATTTAACTTCACCCTGGCCTACCAACCCAGTACCCAGTATCGCCCTTGTGAGATAAGGAAGATAACTGTCCCGAACCTGCCACTGTATTGAAGCCCTGCCATTTTATAAATGTGCTGGACATACCAATCTTTTGGCTCTTGTGAAGTCCACATTGCCCAATGATCCGCTTGCAGCGACATGGATGTCAGCCAATTCTGATCCAAACTTCTTGGTCAAAAAAGAGGAACTCTGGTTGAAGGATTGTCTTTATGCCACCAACAGACTACCCCATCTAGCTGTACTCCAGCTAGGCCACTATTCCCCTCTGGCAAGTCACTTTGGGTACTGGAAGACAGCAAAGCTGATCTCCTGCTATTTTTGGCCAAAACTATTCTCCTCCATCAAATCTTACACAGCTTCCTGGGAGGTGTGTTGCCAGATGAAGATCCTGCATGCCAAACCTCCTGATCCCACTTCCAACCCCATCCCAACCCTGGGCCTCTATCTTGATGGACTTTATCACTGACCTCCCCACTTCTCAGGCCTGCACAGCTATACTGATAGTCATCGACCTCCTCATCAAAATGGCGCACTTTGTGCCTTGTCAGAAGATCCCCACTGCAAACGCGACGCTCACTTATTTTTTGACCACATCCTCAAGTTCCACAAGTTACCAACTGACATTACATGCAATTGTTGGCCACAGTTTATCTCCCACTTTTGGAGAGAATTTTTCAAACACCTGAAAATTACCCCATGCATTTCCTCTGCCTACTACCTCCAGACAAATGAACAGAGCAGGTAAGCCAAATTCTAGAACAATATCTTTGCTGCTTCATTAACTACCATCAAGACGTCCGGGTCCGGTTCCTGACGTTCGCCAAGTTCGCTTACAATAATTCTGATCACAAATCAACCCGCAAAAACCCCTTCTATTCCAATTATGGCTTCTGCCCCCTATTTCATCCATCTGTACCACCAGCCTTCTGTGTCCCTGCAGCCTCCAATTTGGTTCAACACCTCCACTGCATTCAAGAAGAATTAAAATCACACTTAAACTTGGCTAAGGAGAACTACAAAAATATGCTGACTTTCATTGACGGGACCATACTGCCATGGCAGTCGGAGACAGAGTATGGCTCTCAACTCAACAGTTGGACATCTTCAGACCCTCAAGGAAATTAGACCACCGTTACCTTGCCCCATTCCAGATCATTCAACAGATTAACCCAGAGGCCTTCAAGCTCCAGCTACCCCGTAACATGAAGATACATCCAGTATTGCATGTTTCCTTCTTAAAGAAATATTTGGACAACTCCTTTCCTAGTTGTACAAAAGCATGTCTAGGCCCCATCTTGGTTCGGGGGCAGGAAGAATATGTGGTAAGACAGATCTTGGACTCTGGGCTCCTCAGAAGATGACTGATGTACCTCGTGGACTGGGAAGGGTATGGACCAGCTGACTGTTCGGGAACCTGCCAGTAACATACACGTACCCATCCTCCTTCATGAATTCCATCGATTGCACCCCAGCAAGCCGGGTCAAAAGACATTGGGGAAGTGCATCAAAGAGGGGTTAATGTAAGGTGATAAGTCACTCCTGTGCTAGGCTCCAGCCAATTCACAAGCCAGGAACTGGTCTTGTGACTCCAGACTATGTACATAAACCTCCCAGGAGGAACAGCAGTTCAGTCTGCTCAGCATCACTTCAAGGCTTGGAACTTGCTTCTGCCTAAGAGTAGCATCAGGCTCCTCAAGCCTTAGCCTGCTCCAACCTTGCCCTTGCTCCAGCCCTGCTCCCAGCCCTGCTCCAGCCTTGCTTCAGTTCCACCCTGGACTCCAAATTCCAGCTCCAACCACTAGGCCTGACTGCTCCAGCTCCGACCACTAGGCCTGACAATCCCCACCACAGTTTCTGACCATGGCAACCTGGGTGTGTGGAAGAAGACATATGACAACATGCTCTTGAACAGAGGTTACAGGAGGGACAGTGGAATGTACAATGATTGAGAAGGTAAAAGTTTGAGGGCAGAAATTAGCTCAATTTGCATTACTGAGATGGAGCTGATGGAAAATCCAGGATGAGAAAACAGCCCAGAGATGCAAGACTGAACAGAGAGGAGAGAACTGGGAGCCACTAGCAAAAGTTAAAAAAAGTAACTGAACATGTGAGTTTGGACAAGGCCGTTCAGAAATAAGATGCAGGGCACTGGATCTCCAGTTCTCTCATTCTGCTGATCCTTTACAAGAGAACGATCCCTCCATGGACTCTTCTCTCCCAATTTCCCAATCTGCAAAGTTCTCAAAATGCTTTCTTGTGCAACCCCCCCAGGAAAAACGCTGCAGAGTTCCAAGAGACATGAATCACAGTTTGAGAACCAACAATAAGAACATAAGAATGGCCCTACTGGGTCAGACCAATGTTCCATCTAGCCCAGTATCCTGTCCTCTGACAGTGGCCAATGCCAGGTGCCCTATAGGGAATGAACAGAACAGGTAATCATCAAGTGATCCATCCCCTGTCGTTCATTCCCAGCTTCTGGCAAACAGAGGCTAGGGACACCATTCCTGCCCATTCTAGCTAACAGCCATTGGTGGACCTATCCTCCATGAATTTATCTAGTTCTTTTTTTGAACCCTGTTATGGTCTTGGCCTTCACAACATCCTCTGGCAAGGAGTTCCACAGGTTGACTGTGCGTTGTGTGAAGAAATACTTCCTTTTCTTTGTTTTAAAAAGCTACCTATTAATTTCATTTGGTGACCCCTAGTTCTTGTGTTATGAGAAGTAGTAAACAACACTTCCTTATGTACTTTCTCTACATCAGTCATGATTTTATAGACCTCAATCATATCTCCCCTTAGCCGTCTCTTTTCCAAGCTGAAAAGTCCCAGTCTTATTAATCTCTCCTCATACAGAAGCCGTTCCATACCCCTAATAATTTTTGTTGCCCTTTTCTGAACCTTTTCCAATTCCAATATATCTTCTTTGAGATGGGGCGACCACATCTGCACACAGTATTCAAGATGTGGGCATACCATGGATTTATATAGAGGCAACATGATACACCTCTACCCCGATATAACGCGACCCGATATAACATGAATTCAGATATAACGCAGTAAAGCAGCGCTCCGGGGAGGGCGGGGCCGCGCACTCCGGTGGATCAAAGCAAGTTTGATATAACGCGGTTTCACCTATAATGATTTTTTGGCTCCCGAGGACAGCGTTATATCGGGGTAGAAGTGTATTTTCTGTCTTATTATCTATCCCTTTCTTAATTATTCCCAGCATTTTGTTCGCTTTTTTGACTGCCGCTGCACATTGAGTGGATGTTTTCAGAGAACTATCCACAATGACTCCAAGATCTTTTTCTTGAGTGGTAACAGCCAATTTAGATTCCGTCATTTTATATGTATAGTTGGGATTATGCTTTTCAATATGCATTACTTTCCATTTATCAACATTAAATTTCATCTGACATTTTGTTGCCCAGTCACCCAGTTTTGAGAGATCCTTTCGTAGCTCTTCGCAGTCTGCCTGGGTCTTAACTATCTTTAGTAATTTTGTATCATCTGCAAATTTTGCCACCTCACTATTTACCCCTTTTTCTAGATCGTTTATGAATATGTTGAATAGGACTGGGCCCAGTACAGACCCTGGGGGACACCACTACTTACCTCTCTCCATTCTGAAAACTGACCATTTATACCTGCCCTTTGTTTCCTATCTTTTAACCCAGTGGTCCCCAACCTTTCTGTTGCAATAGCATATTCATGTTCCCAGAAGAGTGTGGCGGGCGCCGGACGACCAGCTGCCGAAATGCCGCCGAGAAGCGGTGTCATCAAGAAGCGTCGCCGCCGAAATGCCACAGAGAAGAAGCAGCATTTCGGCGTTGCCGCTTCTTGGCGTTGCCGCTTCTTGGCAACATTTCGGCGGCTGGTTGTCCGGCGGCCGCGCTCCTCGGCGGCGGGTTGACCGGCAGAAGCACTCCCTTGTCAGTAGGCGGGCACACATAAATGCCATGGCACCCGCGGGCACCGCGTTGGGGACCACTGTTTTAACCAGTTACCAATCCATGAGAGGACCTTCCCTCTTATCCCGTAGCAGCTTACTTTGCGTAAGAGCCTTTGGTGAGGGACCTTGTCAAAGACTTTCTGAAAATCTAAGTACACTATATCCATTGGATCCCCTTGGTCCACATGCTTGTTAACCCTCTCAAAGAATTCTAGTAGATTGGTGAGGCATGATTTCCCTTTACTAAAACCATGTTGACTCTTCCTCAACAAATTATGTTCATCGATATGTCTGACAATATTGTTCTTTATTATAGTTTCAACCAATTTGCCTGGTACTGAAGTCAGGCTTACAGGCCTGTAATTGCCGGGATCACCTCTGGAGCCTTTTTAAAAATTGGCGTCACATTAGCTATCCTCCAGTCATCTGATACAGAAGCTGATTTAAATGATAGGTTACAGACTACAGTTGTTAGTTCTGCAATTTCACATTTGAGTTCCTTCAAAACTCTTGGGTGAATACCATCTTGTCCTGGTGACTTATTGTTGTTTAATTTATCAATTTGTTCCAAAACCTCCTCTAATGACACCTCAATCTGGGACAGTTCCTCAGCTCTGTCACCTAAAAAGAATGGCTCAGGTTTGGGAATCTCCCTCACAGCCTCAGCCGTGAAGACCGATGCAAAAAACTCATTTAGTTTCTCTGCAATGGCCTTATCGTCCTTGAGTGCTCCTTTAGCACCTCAATCGTCCAGTGGCCCCACTGGTTGTTTAGCTGGCTTCCTGCTTCTGATGTACTTAAAAAAAATTTGCTATTACTTTTTGAGTATTTGGCTAACTGTTCCTCAAATTCTTTTTTGGCCTTCCTAATTGTATTTTTACACTTCATTNAACCAGCTCTAAAGGAACAATGAAGTAATCATAAAAGAGCACTCTGGGATTTATCTCCAGACATCTGTGTATGTGGAATATCTGATTGCTAAAATTCACCCTGAGAAATAGCTGGTGAGCTCCAGTGTCATGTAAACACAAACTGGCTTCATGCAAAGCTCTATTCAGTAACATAACCAGGCTGAAGCTCTCACCAGAGCTAGTGAATGGAAGAAACCTTGATACCAGCATATCTATTTCACTTAGAGGAAAGACAATACAGATTCTGCTTTCCTTTTCTAATTGATATGTCAGCAAAGCAAGACATGTAGGTAGGCTTGGAAGGAAGCAGTTCTGCCCTTCACCTTCTCTGGCACCTTTTCCATGTTAGTCTCTATTTTTTGGTTACCCCCTCCAGCTCCAAGTCCCCCAAACCTCAAGCTGATGATGCCAGGAATGTGATCACATCCGGGAACTGAGCAAGAGGGGAACTGTAGTCCAAGTCAAACCCAGGCCTTCACAAGACCACTCATTTTCTCCTTGTATGACTTTTCTCTCTGCACACTAACAACTTCCTATCCTGGGGTGCTAAAGTCTTGAACTCCTATCAACGAGAGGATTCCACTGCTGGGCAGTACATTTCTTAAGCAGTTCCCTGATCCTGACAGAAAGCAGAAGCACTCTTCACTTCCAATCTGCAGGCCAAAGAGTGGAGAACACCTCCTTCATAGAGCCAGCACTTTGCAATGTAACTCCCAGTTCTCTAAAGAGCAGAGTGGTCAAAGCTTTGCCTATTACTGACCCTGAGAGCCTCCTGTGGAAATCCCCCCCCAGCTTACTGGCCCCACCCTTTTCCTGTGGCAACCACAGGGACATAAGAATTGCCACACTGGCTCAGACCCAAGATTCATTTAGTCCATTACCCTCTTTCATATCGTGACCAGAACCACATGCTTCAGAGGAAGGTGGAAGAACTCCACAGTAGGCAGTAACCTTCCCCCCATAGGCACTGACTCCCCCATAGGCACCCACTGGCAGCCCCCCCATCAGTGCCTCCCACCCGCCAGTGGCCCTGCCGATTAGCATCTCCCTCTCCCTCCCAGCACATCCCACCTGCAGCATATCAGCTGTGGCATTCAGGAGGCACTGGGGGGGAGGGAGAGGAGCTTGGGGGAGGGGGTGGAATGGGGCAGGAAGAAGTGGGCCCAAGGTGGGGCCTTGGGGAAAGGGGTGGAGTGGGAGTGGGGTCTGGGGCAGAGCGGGAGGTCAAGCTCCCCCCCCCCCCCCCCCCCCCCCCCCCCCCCCCCCCCCCC
>QXTE01000151.1:3470583-3535827 GCA_003942145.1 Platysternon megacephalum | reverse complement strand
CCCCCCCCCCCCCCCCCGGCACAGTAGAAAGTCGGCGCCTTTGCTTCCTCCTACATAGATCCTATCCTGGTTTCTTATAGTTAGAAATTGGCTTAAGCCCTGAACCACAAGGTTAATAGGTTTTAACATCAGAATGGACCATAAGATCATTTAGTCTGACTTTCTGCATATTACAGGCCAGAGAATTTCACCTAGTTACTGCTGCATTGAGCCCAATAAAGTTTAATATCCCTTTCAAAATTTCTCATTAATTATAACTCTGGATATTCTTGATATCTATACAGATATCCAACCCCTTTTTGAATCGTGTTAAGTTCTCAGCTTGAATGACTTCCTGTGGCAATCAATTTCACAGTTTAACCAAAGTGCTTGGTTACATGCAGTAGCAATATTAGGAGGGTATGAATGGGACAAGATGTAAATAAACTTGTTCTGATACAATGGCTACAACTGCTTGATACATCCCTCTATCCTGGGAGAGGAAATGAACTACCCAGCTACAGGATGGATAATTTTATGTTTACTAGAACAGTCTGACCTCACTCCTGCAGCCTCCAACTTGTCTAACAATATCAGGGCATTCTGGAATTTGGTTCTGCTTGAATGCATTTACTGTACCAGCCACATGGTGGTGTTTGCAAATTTGATCATGGATTAATTTACACCAGAGACACGAAGCAGCCTCAAGGGTTCCACCAATATGCCTGGGTTTTTGAAATGTAGTTATGTCAGGAAAGCCTCTGCAAGCATTAGAGGCCTAGGCTGAGCTACAATCAACAGGAAGCTTTATGGCATGAAGATGATTTTGTCACAATGATTAAGCAACAACTCCAACCAGAAGTGTTCTGTAGAACAAGAACTTCCCCCTTCCGTTCTCTCTCTCACACACCACACCCTCATCCAGCCCATGATTAACCAGTGGAACTCATTGCCACAAGACAGAAGCCAAGACTTTAGGATAATTAAAAAATGAATTAGACATGTATATGGTTAATAAAATATTCTCTCAGTCACATTAGCTAGAATAAAAGCGTAACAGTATTTCTGTTTCAGAGCACAAACCACCCACTACCCGCCTGGGGTTATGATGAAACTTCCTATATAAGCAGATGAGTGCCTATTTGTTGATTATGGGGTTTCATATCCCTTCCACTGGCACTTGCCACCATCAGAGAAAATATTGGGCTAGGTGGACTATTGGTCTGATCCAGTCTGGAAATTCCTGTTTCCTTCCCATGGAACACAGTTTGAGAACCACTATTGCACAGCAATCACCATACCCAATTACCAGACAGTACCGCAGGCTGGACATTTTCATGAAATTCAGGACATTTTTATACAAGCCTTGACTAAGGGTGGACAGATTACAATTAGAATGTATACCACTAACATGGACAGAACAAACTTGCCCAGATTCAGAAGAAAACAAATCAAGACAGACTCCAAAAGCTACTAAATCATCCTTAACAGAAGACAACAGGAATTGGAGCGAAGTTCCAGCCAACCCTACCTGTCCAAAATGCGCAGGATACCCCAGCATGTGCATGTACAGGAGCTTTGCCACATTCCGGCAGCGGTATGTATTATCCTCTTCTCTGAAGGACGACCGGATGGCAGCACATTCTTTCTGAATCATTTCACGCTCTTCTGCTTGGGTTCGTGCTGTCCGGATGGTCCGGATCAGCTCCCGCAGTCTGATGGGGGCTGGCATCCTCTGGGAGAGGGGAGAAAAATAAATGCATGTGTAAAACCTCCACAACAAAAGGAAACTTCACAGCCTTCTCAGCTTTCAATATGGAAGAGCGTTTTCCTCCTTGCCCTAAGGCTATGGATTATGGAGGGTCCGGCTCCTAGGTGGAGGCGCACAAGCTCTCGTCCGCAGGCACCGCCCCCCCCCCCCCCCCCCCCCCCCGCCCCCCCCCCCCCCCCCCCCCCCCCAGCGGAGTCAGTGCACAGGGAGTGTGGGTGCAGTGCGAGGAGCCCCATGGCCCCCCTGCCTAGGAGCCGGACCTGCTGCTGGCTGCTGCCGGGGCGCAGCACGGTGTCGGAACAGGTAGGGACTAGTCTGCCTTAGCCTGGCAGCACCGCCGACAGGACTTTTAACAGCCAGGTCAGTGGTGCTGACCAGAGCCACCGCGACCCAGTCCCTTCCATTCCATGACCCAGTTCTGGGTCGAGACCCACAATTTGAAAATCACTGCTCCAGGGACCACACGCACTGAGCATCCAAAGCTCCCAATTAATTCAGTTGGAGTTGTGAGTACTCAGAACATCAGAGCCCAGCTGACTCAAGCTGGGCACTCAGAAGATGAGGAACATCCAGATACCTGTCAAAACACTACTTTCAGTAACATGCCCAGTATCACATAGCATGTCTATACTAGAGCTCGGGATAGAACCCAGTTCTCCTGGGTGGTATTTCAACTGCTTTAAATGTAAAACCATCCTCTCTCTTCCTGCAGTCCCTTGCTTCAACTGGTTGTTCCTGGAGCATCTGCCAGTCCATCGCGATATCTGGCCACTAAAAGTACGACGGTGCAGCGGGGCTGAGGCAGGCTGCGTGCCTGCCCTGGCCTCACGTCGCTCCCAGAAGCGGCTGGCTATGGCACGTGTCTGCGGCCCGTGGGGGCAGGAGGAGGCGGCACCGTGTGCTGCCCGCGCCCGCGGCACCGTCCCCACAGCTCCCTGGCCAATGGGAGCTGCACGGGCGGCGCTTGCGGGAGCGGGCAGCACACGGAGACCCGTTGCCCCCCACCCCCCAGGGGGCGCAGAGACGTGCCAGCAGCCAGCCGCTTCCAGGGGCGGCGTGGGGCTATGGCAGGCAAGCAGCCTGCCTCAGCCCCGCTGCGGCACTGACCGGGAGCCGCCTGTGGTAAGCACCTCCCTCCCAGAGCCCACACCCCTTATCCCCTCCCACATCCCAATCCCCGCCCCAGCCTGGAGCCCCCTCCTGCACCCTAACACTCTGCCCCAGCCTGGAGCCCCAGCCTGCACCCAAACTCCCTCCCAGCACCCACACCCCTCACCCTCTCCTGTACCCTAACACTCTGCCCCAGCCTGGAGCCACAGCCTGCACCCAAACTCCCTCCCAGCGCCCACACCCCTCACCCTCTCCTGCACCCTAACACCCCGCCCCCGCCTGGAGCCTCAGCCTGCACCCAAACTCCCCCCCAGCGCCCACACCCCTCACCCCCCCCCCCCCCCCCCCCCCGCGCCCCCCCCCCCCCCCCCCCCCCCGCCCCCCCCCCGAGCCCCCCCCTGCACCCCCACCCTCCGCCCCAGCCCGGAGCCCCAGCCTGCACCCCACCTCCCTCCCAGCGCCCACACCCCTCACCCTCTCCTGCACCCTAACACTCTGCCCCAGCCTGGAGCCACAGCCTGCACCCAAACTTCCTCCCAGAGCTTGCACCCTTCACTCCTGCACCCCAACCCCCTGCACCAGGCTCAGCCAATGCACACCCTACAGTTGAGAATGTTACACTGATTTGTGACAATCCCTGAAGGATTTTGGATCTTTAAACCACAAATTACACTAATAAAAAGTAAAACTCATGAAATGTCCAGTGGATTCTATGAGATTAGGTGCAGTGCGACCATATGACCCCTGCACCCAAACTCCCTCCCAGAGCTTGCACCCCTCACTCCTGCACCCCAACCCCCTGCACCAGGCTCAGCATGGCGCTCCCCCCCCACACACACACACACACACTCACTCTAAACCCCTCGGCCCTAGCCCAGAGCCTGCACCCCCTTCCATAACCCAACCCCCTGCCCCAGCCCAGTGAAAGTGAGGGAGGGTGGGGGAAAGCAAGCAACAGAGGGAGGGGGGAATGGAGTAAACCGGGAGGGACCTCGGGGAAGGGGCGAGGTAGATCCTGGGTTGATCTTAAATTCAAAAAGTTATAAAGATTGGAGACCACTGCTGTAGACACTACCTACGCCAACAGGAGGGGTTCTCCCCTCTGCGTAGGTCCCACGAGGCTGTAGCTACGGCAACCTACCACTGTCTACCTAATTTTTCTGTCGACCTACCATGGTCTACATCGGGGTTAGGTCAGCATAACTACATCTCTCAGAGGTGTGGATTTTTCACACTCCTGACAGACATAGCTATGCCAATGTAAATTTTCAGTGTCAACCAGCCCTAAAATGCGTACATACAAGGGGGTTGAATTAAAGTTTCAAAGGCAACCTTTGTAACATTAACACTTTAAGTATAGTTTGTTAATGCTGTTATAAATATATCAGTCACACTAAGAGGCAATGGACAAAATCTATAGATTACTTTCTGGTTTGTTCTGGTTATGATGTGAGCAGGAAAACTACTGTTAAAAAAGCTAGCAATCCAAGAATGGCTAGATAGTCTTTAAACAGATGTTGGATAAGTTATGAAGATACTTCTAGTTTTTGTTCAGTTATCAAATACAGCAACAATCGTCAAATGGATGTCATCTGACATTTACTATTTCCCAGGCGGGATTTGTGATTGTATCACACTCTCCAAACTTCCTGCCCCAAAATAGCAGATTCACTAGAATTGCCAAAGGAGGGTATTCTGAAGGGCACTTGAGTTATAAACAAAGCTATTTATTTATTTATCCATGAGACTTTGACTATGTCTACACAGCCGACGCGCTTTAACGTGGTTGTGTAGTTGCGACTCCAGGGCTGGGAGAGAGCTCTCCCAGTGCTGTAATAAAACCACCTCCGTGAGGGGAATAGCTACCCGTGCTAGGAGTGTGGCTCCTAGCGCTGTAGCACTATCTACACTGCCACTTTACAGTGCTGAAACTTGCATCGCTCAGGGGGGTGTTTTTTCACACCCCTGAGCAAAAAAAGTTTCAGCGCTGTAAGTGGCAGTGTAGACAAGGCCTTGGTCTTTGCACTGCAACTCCATATCTTTTAACTAATAGTAAATTTATTAAATTCATTTTAGACACATCTTTTGCTTAATTCACAAATTAAACAAGCCCATAGAAAAGCCAAATGTTCTGTACACATCTCCTCTTCCCCACCCATCTTCTCTCCTACTGCCTTCCTCCTGATCTCCAAAAACAAGCCACTTTAAACATTTATTCCTTATGGCTTCTGAAACTTTCCTGTGGATTTTGTATTTTTCTAGAACTCCTCAACTAGGAACTCCTGTGTAACAGTTTGGATTACAATTTAGTGAGGGCTATCTTGCTACAGAACTACTCTACGTTCAGCTCTCATTCTGTCCAGTGTTCATTTTCTCTTCAGAGGTAGCTGTACGCTTTCTAGCCTTGTACAAATGGAACCATATGTTGGAAACCTTAACTTATTTCTAAAGATTCATGTTACTCAAGCAGGAATAGGGGATGGATTTTATAAGACAACACAGAACTAGAACGTGAGAATACAATCAACAAGAGATATCACAGGATAGACTGGCTACCATGTGCCCGCACAACAGCATCACAAATGTTACCTGTGATATGCTCTCAATAATTCCTGCTGATTTTCATCCACTTTTCTCCAAAGCCATTCAAGTGTAACAATGACAGGCAGACGAGGGGTAAAATAGTTAAAACAATATGGTGCAAACTTTTCTGTTGTACACTGTTAGACCAATTGCATAATCTTGTGACTGTTACCCTGGTTCTCACTCCCTTTTCCATCCTACTGTTACCATCACCCACTTACCGTATCTTGTCTCAAGCTAGATTGTAAACTTGTCAGGGCAAGGAGTGTGTCAGATATGATGCATAGCAAATCTGAGCCCTGATCCTGACTGAGACCTTCGGGTGCTACTTGAACATAAAGCAA
The DNA here is from genome assembly GCA_003942145.1 of Platysternon megacephalum. Taxonomy (NCBI): domain Eukaryota; kingdom Metazoa; phylum Chordata; order Testudines; family Platysternidae; genus Platysternon; species Platysternon megacephalum. Next base: position 3,530,040 of record QXTE01000151.1, on the reverse strand, counting down.
GACACTGTGTTTCTGCCCAGTTCCGAAATACACCTCTACCTCGATATAACGCTGTCCTCGGGAGCCAAAAAATCTTACCACGTTATAGGTGAAACCGCGTTATATTGAACTTGCTTTGATCCACCAGAGTGCGCAGCCCTGCCCCCCCCGGAGCACTGCTTTACCGCATTATATCCGAATTTGTGTTATATCGGGTGGCATTATATTGAGGTAGCAGTGTACAAAATAAATCCAGATAAGATTATTTCAAACTCAATACCGCACAACAATACTGTGTAAATGAGCAAGAAACAGCATGCAAGAGAGACTCAAGACAGCAAAAAAATATGGAGCAAGAAGTCTACTCATTATGATGACGTTAAAAAGCTTCAAGTAATTATCTCACTGTTAATGGTCCTTACGTTTTCTTTCACCCCATTTCCCACGTCACCTGCCTTAGCTGGTGTGTCAGGATGGTCCAGTGATTAGGGCACTAGCCCAGGACTTGGGAGACTCTGGGTTCAATTCCCTATCCTGCCACAGACCCCATGTGTGACCTCAGGCAAATCACTTAGTCTCTCTTTCCCTCCGTTCCCTCTGTATCTAGCACTGGTGCAACGCTCCTGGAATCCTGTGTCCAGTTCTGGTGCCCGCAATTCAAGGATGTTGATAAATTGTAGAGGGCTCAGAGAAGAGCCACAAGAATGAGTAAAGGATCAGAAAATCTGTCTTATAGTGACAGACTCAAGGAGGTCAATCTATTGAGCTTTAACAAAGACGGTTAAGGGGTGATTTGATTACAGTCTATAAACACCTACATGGGGAAGAAATATTTAATAATGGGCCCTTCAGTCTAGCAGAGGAAGGTATAACACAATCCAATGGCTGGAAATTGAAGCTAGACAAACTCAGACTGGAAATAAGGCATAAATCTATAATGGTGAGAGTAATTATCCAGTGGGCCAATTTACTGAGGGTCGTGGTGGATTCTCCATCACTGACAATTTTTAAATCAAGATTGGATGTTTTTCTCAGAAATCTGCCCTAGGGATTATTGTGGGGCAGTTCTCTGGCCTGTGTGACACAGGAGGTCAGACTGGATGATCACAACGATCCCTTCTGGCCTTGGAATCTATAGAATGGAGATAATAGCACTTTCCTACGTCACAGGAGTGTCATGAGGAAAAATACATTAAAGGCTGCCCTACAGTGATGGGGGTCTGTAAAATACCACACTCACCACCTGTAGTGCCCCCTTATGTCAGGGGGCAATGCTGCAAGGGGTCCTCACCTTTGGTGCCCCCTACTAGTTGTCTGCCTCTCACGGGGTCTTCCATGGGTTGGCCAAGTCACAAAGTTCAGTCTCCTTCCAGGGTAACAAAAGATCCAACTGAAAATCCAAATCAAATGCCCAAACTAATAATTCTACGCCCCTCCCAGGCTCCACTATAGCCCTCTGCTTCCTGGCCCCTGCAGAGCTTCCCCTATCTTGCTGCTTCTTCAGCAGGATTCCCCTGCTGCCTCCCTTTACCAGGGACTCTGGCAGCTTCCCTTAGGGATCTTCCCCGATCTTTGCAGGCCCTATCTCAGGGCTCCCCCCACAGGAGCCTATCCTGCTCCCTGTGGGTTCTCCTTCCTACAGGAGAGTTCTGCCTTCTCAGCAGTCTCTCCCCCTAGACTGAGCTCTCCAGCTTTACTTAAGTAGTCCTCCGCAGCTGAGGACCCAGCCGGAACCACTAACTGCCTCTGTGTGGCTAGATCACGGGTAAGGCTGAGTGGTAACTCCTAGATCACGGGCCAAGCTGGGCCTAGCTTTCCTTAAAGGGCCAGCCAGCCTGTGCCAGGGCCATGTAAGTACAAGAGAAAGATTAAAAAGTGTACATTCCCCCCCACCCCCCATTTCTCCTGTAGTCTGTCATACCTGGTGCATCATACCTAGTGATTAAGAAGTGTATCTGACTAGCCTGAGGACTAGGTGTCACGGAGAGAGGGGGAGTCAGGGCCCTGCACCCCTCTTCCTGGGATTCACCGTGACTATCAGCCAGCCAGTAAAACGGAAGGTTTATTAGATGACAGGTACACAGTCCCAAGCAGAGCTTGTAGGTACAACCAGAACCCCTCAATCAAGTCCTTCGGGGGGGGGGGTTTAGGGAACTTAGCCCCCAGCTTGGGGTTCCCTGCATTTTCCCACCCAGCCCAAAACTGAAACTAGAAACTCCTCCAGCAGCTCTCTCCCCCCTCCCCCTGCTCCTCCTCCCCTTTGTTCAGTCTCCCAGCCGAAGGTGTCACTTCTTCCACCCCCCCTCCTGGATCAGGTTACAGCTCAGGTAGCTTCCTTCCCATGCCCAATGTAACTCCCCTGCAACATTCCCAGGTCAAATCCACCTTGCTCCCTGCTCCATCACACTAGGCTACCCATCAAAGTGAAAGCCCAGTGCTGACATACCCCTGCAATTTTCCCCTCTCCTCTCCCTTATGACTTCTGCCAGGAATGACATTTCCACTTATTGTACCTCAGCCTCCTGCACCGCTATTTGTGTGTTCATCAGACCTGAGTGATGGGGAGTGACACACACTTTCATATAAAATGTGCATTCTTGCAAAATTAGTAGATTTAAGCCTGAATTAATAATTTTGTAATTACATGTAAAAATTAGGATTATGGAAAATAATCTCTGGATTGAAATCTCTGCTCTAGCTGTAGTGCTTTCCTATACAGCCTGTCTTAATCACTGACACGTCCCTGATAAACCCAGGCAATCTGGTGTCAGACTTCAATCACCCTGACATCTGCTGGGAGAGCGATACAGCAATGCACAGACAATCCAGGAAGTTTTTGGAGAGTGTTGGGGACAACTTCCTGGTATAAGTGCTGGAGCAACCGACTGCAACCGACTAGGGGCAGTGCTCCTCTTGACCTGCTGCTTACAAACAGGGAAGAATTGGTAGGGGAAGTAGAAGTTGGTGGCAACCTAGGCAGAAGTGACCATGAGATGGTTGAGTTCAGGATCCTCACGGAGAGTAGCAAAATATGGACTCTCGACTTCAGAAAAGCAGACTAGACGCCCTTAGGGAACTGATGGGCAGGATCCCCTGGGAAGCTAATATGAGGGGGCAAGGAGCCCAGGAGAGTTGGCTGTATTTTAAAAGAAGTCTTACTGAGAGCGCAGGAACAAACCATCCAGAAATGCAGAAAGAATAGCAAATATGGTAGGTGACCAGCTTGGCTTAACAGTGAAATCTCAGTGAGCTTAAACTCAAAAAAGAAGCTTACAAGAAATGGAAATTTGGACAGATGACTAGGGAGGAGTATAAAAATATTGCTAGAGCATGCAGGGGTGTAATCAGGAAGGCCAAGGCACAATTGGAGTTGCAGCTAGCAAGGGATGTGAAGGGTAACAAGAAGGGTTTCTACAGGTGTGTTAGCAACAAGAAGGAGGTCAGGGAAAGTGTGGGACCCTTACTGAATGGGGGAGCCAACATAGTAACACATGATGTGGAAAAAGCTGAAGTACTCAACGCTTTTTTTGCCTCGGTCTTCACAGACAAGGTCAGCTCCCAGACTGCTGTACTGGGCAGCACAGTATGGGGAGGAGGTGAGCAGCCCTCAATGGTGAAAGAACAGGTTAAGGCAGGGGTTCTCAACGCGGTGCCCGCGGGTGCCATTGCGCCCGCCGGGGGGTGTAAGTGCGCCCGCGTAGCCCTCGGGGTTGTTTCTTTTTTTTTTTTTCTTGCTCCGCCGGCAGCGCTCGGGTTTTTTTGGGGGGGGGGTTTTGGCGCCCGCCGGCAGCGCTCGTTTTTTTGTTGTTGTTTTTTTGGCGCCCGCCAGAAGAAAAAGGTTGGGGACCACTGGGTTAAGGGCTATTTAGAAAAGCTGGACATGCACAAGTCCATGGGTCCAGATCTAATGCATCCAAGGGTGCTGAGGAAGTTGGCTAATGTGATTACAGAGCCATTGGCCATTATCTTTGAAAATTCGGGGCGATCGAGGGAGGTCCCAGACGATTGGAAAAAGGCAAATATAGTGCCCATATTTTAAAAAGGGAAGAAAGAGAACCCGGGGAACTACAGACCGGTCAGCCCCACTTCAGTCCCCAGCAAAATCATGGAGCAGGTCCTCAAGGAATCCAATTTGAAGCACTTGGAGGAGAGGAAAGTGATCAGGAACAGTCAACATGTATTCACCAAGGGCAAGTCATGCCTGACCAACCTGATTGCCTTCTATGATGAGATAACTGGCTCTGTGGATATGGAAAGCGGCGGATGCGATATATCTTGACTTTAGCAAAGCTTTTGATACCGTCTCCCACAGTCTCTTGCCAGCAAGTTAAAGAAGTATGGATTGGATGAATGGACTGTAAGGTGGATAGAAAGTTGGCTAGATTGTTGGGCTCAACAGGTAGTGATCAACGGCTCAGTGTCTAGTTGGCAGCCAGTATCAAGCGGAGTGCCCCAGGGGTGGGTCCTGGGGCCAGTTTCGTTCAACGTCTTTATCAATGATCTGGATGATGGGATTAATTGCACCCATAGCAAGTTTGCAGATGACACTAAGCTGGGGGGAAGAGGTAGATACGCTGGAGGGCAGGGATAGGATCCAGAGTGACGTAGACCAGTGGTCTCCAAAGGGGGTGCGCAAGAGGATCCTTCGGGGTGCGCAACAGGAGGAGCGCCGCTTCGGCAGTTTGGGCGGCTTTTTTTTTTTTTTTTTGCTTCGGCAGTTCAGGCGGGAGTCCGAGCGCCCCCAACCCCTTTTTTTTTTTTTTTTTTGCTTGGGGCAGCAAAAATGGTAGAGCTGGCCCTGCAGCACGGCAGGGGGTGCGTGCTCAAAATTTTACTGATAGGGGTGCGTGATCAAAAAAGTTTGGAGACTACTGACCTAGACAAATTGGAGGATTGGGCCAAAAGAAATCTGATGAGGTTCAACAAGGACAAGTGCAGAGTCCTGCACTTAGGAAGGAAGAATCCCGTGCACCGCTACAGGCTGGGGACCGACTGACTAAGCAGCAGTTCTGCAGAAAAGGACCCGGGGAATACAGTGGACAAGAAGCTGGATATGAGTCAGCAGTGTGCCCTAGCTGCCAAGAAGGCCAACGGCATATTGGGCTGTACTAGTAGGAGCATTACCAACAGATCGAGGGACGTGATTATTCCCCTCTATTCGGCACTGGTGAGGCCACACCTGGAGTCTTGCGTCCAGTTTTGGTCCCCCCACTACAGAAGGGATGTGGACAAATTGGAGAGAGTCCAGCAGAGGGCAATGAAAATGATTAGGGGGCTGAGGCACATGACTTACGAGGAGAGGCTGAGGGAACTGGGGTTATTTAGTCTGCAGAAGAGAAGAGTGAGAGGCGGATTTGATAGCAGCCTTCAACTACCTGAAGGAGGGTTCCAAAGAGGATGGAGCTTGGCTATTCTCGCGGGTGGCAGATGAGAGAACAAGGAGCAATGGTCTCAAGTTGCAGTGGGGGAGGTCTAGGTTGGATATTAGGAAACACTATTTCGCTAGGAGGGTGGAGGAGCACGGGAGTGGGTGACCTAGGGAGTTGGTGGAATCTCCATCCTTAGAGGGTTTTAAGGCCTGGCTTGATAAAGCCCTGGCTGGGATGATTTAGTTGGTGTTGGTCCTGCTTTGAGCAGGGGGTTGGACTAGATGACCTCTGAGGTCTCTTCCAACCCTATGATTCTATGATTCTCTGCCTTCCCTCCAGGGAGGCTCTGACTCATCACAGTCCTACTCAGGGCTTGTCTACACTTACAGCACCCCTAGCGCTTAGTGAAGATGCTACCTATGCAGATGGGAGAGCTTCTCCCACCAGCATAGGTAAGTTGTCACTCGGGGTGTGGATTTTCCACATCTCGGAGCAACATAGTTATACCAACATAAAGTGTAGACCAGCGTTTCTCAACCAGGGGTCCATGGCCCCCCAGCAGGTTTCAGGCAGAGAGCAGGGCTGACAGACTCACTGGGGCTCAGGGCAGAAAACCCAAACCGTGCAGCGCTGAAGCCAAAGCCTAAGCAACTTAGCTTTGTGTAGCTTCCTGTGGCATGGGGCCCCAAGGTAATTGTCCTGCATGCTACCCCTAATGCCAGCCATGGCTTTTAATCTACTGGATATGCAGATAAACAGTTGTGGGCCATGGAGGTTTTCATAGCATGTTGGGAGGGGCTCAAAAAGAAATAGGTTGAGAACCCCTGGTGTAGACTAAGCCTCAGTTGCTGGCTCAGCAAAGCTTTTCTCCCCAGGTGAGAACAGTTGATCTTACAGGCCTGACAGGCACTACAGGTGTAGCAGGCAGGGCTGACTGTGGTCACTGTAGTTCTTAACGCCTCCAGCCTGTGTTGGTTTGCCAATAAGAAATTTTTTTTAATAAAAATACAATTTTAGCCCTTAATGTTGCAAACACAAAGCAAATGAGTAGTCAGTCACATTGAAGTCAATGGGACTATTTGTGTGAGTTTAATTATATACCTGTTTAAGTGTTTGCAGGGCTGGGCCTTCATTTTCAATATTTTGTGTTTGCAGATAGTTTTCTAAAATTCAAATAAGGCACCCTACCAGCAGTGGCATTTTTAAAAAGTATTTATAATTTACTGTAATTCATTCAAATTTATAATCGAAGATTCCAGTAGCACAAATTTTCAAATAAATTACCTCACCTGGATTTAAATGAATGATTTTTCTTTTTAAAATCAATTATTTGAATGGCCCACCCTGATTACCCAAAACAAACCGCACCACTCAAGCCAACCAGGGTTTGTTTGTTTTTTGACACACAAAATCAGAGGCTGATCTAGTTCCCATTGAAGTCAATGGCATAACTCCGCCATACCTCAGTGGAGTAGGATCAAGCTCTTGATGGGTAAAGAGAATGAAGCAGACATATCTAGACTACAATAAGGGGTAATAAGCAGTGTCTGACTAAATACTACTGAATTCCAACTGCCTTGGACAGCTGTACTTCCACGTGGCTTGAAAAGTGGCTCAAGGACAGTAAATGCAGACTTGTCAACATGACCATATCAAGTTATAGAAGAGATCTAAGAGAATACAGCAGGGATCTGTATTTAGTCCAGTTTTTTCAATATTTATACAGAAAAGAGGTAAGCAGCATGTTATGATTAACAGAAGGTACTAAACTAAGAAATGTTGCTAGCACCACAGAAGAAAAAGGCAATATGAAAAGTCTTCCAGAAGAAAAATGATCAGGAAATACAAAATGGAATTCAGCCTGAAAAGACAGCAGCTAATCTCTCTTGGAAAATATCAGAACAAATATTATTTAATGGAAGGGTGAAATTTGGAAAGTAGCAGTGCCAAGAGACCAGAGCGGCAGGAAAGAAGACAGAGTTTAAAATGTGATATGGCAACAAAAAGGAACAATGCTACTTTGGGTTGCACACATGGGAGTAACATGGGACAAGAAGATGGTTAACTATCAGGAAACATTCCTGCAAGCAAGATCTTTAATAATCTCTGAAAGGAAGTGGAAATCTCATCCCCAGTAATATTTACAAGTAAACTGAACAAAGCACAGAAGTCTTCTGCAGGGAAAAATCCCACTGTCTAGAAGTTGGGGGTGAGAAAAGAGACCCAGTTCTCTATGATTTCTAACTTGCATAAATCTTAAATTTTAGCTAAACTGAATGCAGCCCTACCTCTCATTTCTGCTTGCTGCCATCAGCTGAATCCTACCATATGCCAGCCCCAGGAAGATATCAGATTAGAGTCAGTGGATGGGGAAGTTTGATATGGTTCCCATTTGTGCACAACTGTATGTCAATCAAATTAAACTGTAATTCTCACTTGGATTTCCAAAGATGAGCAGGATTTGTACTTTGAGGGTATGTCTACACTGCAATTAGACACCTGTGGCTGGCCCATGCCAGTTGACTTGGGCTCGCAAGGTTGTTTCATTGCAGTGTAGACTTTGGGGCTCAGGCTGAAGACCGGGCTCTAGGACCCTGCAGGGTGGGAGGATCTCAGAGTTCCCGCTCAATCCTAGAAGTCTACACTGCAATTAAACAACCCCAGGAGCCCTAGTCAGCTGGCACAGGCCAGGCACAGATTTTTAACTGCAGTGTAGACATACTCTGAGTCACCCTCCTCATGTCTTTCTTCCATAATAGTAACACTTTGCTATTACACATAGTCCTTTACAAATGCTAACCCTCACAACACCCCATAAGGCAAGCAGCTAAGTATTATCTGCATTTTACAAGTTGAGAAATGTAGAAAGAGAGAGGGGAAGCAATTTATCCAAGGCCACACAACAAATCAGTGGAAAAGAGAGGATTAGAACTCCAAAATTCCTGGCGCCCAGTCACATGCTCTAGCCACCAAAGACCATGCCACCTCTATCGTTCTCATCTACTTCTGACCTCCCAACCAGCTAATTTATAAGACAGTTGGGTGGCCTGTTTCCTGCTCAGCTATATGCAGGCCAACCCTTTTAGTTTCAAAACAGACCCCAGAATCCTTTATGTGGTACTACAGCATGACAGAGAAGAACCGTCTTTCTTTAAAGAGTTAATACCAGGGGAAAGTGCCAGACTGAAAGCCTGAAGGCTCAGACTCCACACTCTACAGAGTAGTCACATCTTGGACAGCATTAATGTACGTTTTTCCACATGGGGTAATTTCAGCCATATGCTGGGAAGCACCATCATCATCCAGCTTCAGGAGTCCATTCAATCCTTAGCCTCTGCCAGTTAGTCTCATTTGTAACATGAACAGTGGCCAATCAGCAACTGGACTGAGACATCCCACTCATTTCCTAGAGACCACCATGCAGTCATATCAGAGGGTAATGCCTTTTGGATACTAGTAACCTGGGCTCGATTTGATACTTTGGCCTGAGATATTTACTTACCAGACCTGCTAACCCTAATCTAATAATACAGTACTTGCCACCAGAGTAAACGTATGCCCTTAAGACCCACATGTCCCAGAAAGCATCAGAATATGATCAAGAACAAGCCATTCAACATTGGTAAATTTTAATCTCCTTCACCAGAAAGATTTGCATTATTATAGGGACAACTATAAACCAAAGGCCAATTTCTAAAGCAATACAGAACTCTGCAATTCTCCCAACACAATAAGGGCTGAAAAATCCACTCAGAGTGAGTGATAAATTTTCCTGGATGAGGAATCCTGCCACCGACTTTCACAGAATTTAAACATTTATTTTAAAAAAGTTTCGAGCACTCATGGTTTCAAAGATAACTTTCAAATCTACACAAAATGTAAACCAATAAAGTACTTGTTTCTAAGTCTGCAGACAGACAACTCCAATCCCTCTGTTGCTGCTCATAGCTTTGCCCAGCTGTCACGTGACAAATGGCCAGTCTCATCAATTTTCCATTGCTGCTATTCAGAATCCTGTGAGCAACAATGAAGCTGACAAGAATCATACCATAATCTCTGCTGCTTGGCAAATCTAAGAGCAACAGCAAGGGAAAGTTATGATTTATTCATTGGGGAGAAGACAACAAAAACGTGGAGGCGGCTAGGAAAGGGATAGATTAGCAGAGACCCTATCCTTAGAGCCGAAAGGAGACTCTGTGTTGGGAGCAGAGGACTGTGAGAAAGAAAATGCTCATTCTCCCTTCTACTATCCTAGGGTGAAGTCTCAAATTTATCATAAGCCTACTAGTGGGAAGCGGGAGTCCCTAAACATTCAGGAATCACATCCTTTTAGTAATTTAAATATTCTCTCCTTTCCCAGCATATAGGAGAGATGGAGGAGGATGTGTGTTGTGGGGCAACATACAAGAGCAGAGTCTCTAATCTTATTTGAGCTCTCTTGTCTAACCGAGCTCTTCGGTGTCTGATAAAGTTTTCATGGATGAGAGAGTGGATCAGCAGAGAGTGTGAGCGAGGGAAAGGAGAGAAAATACAGCAGCTGAGTGGGACAGACAAACGAAATTGGAAAGAGTGGTGCATACAGTGTAAGTGAAGAGAAAGAAAGGGATGGAGTGGGAGAGGGGAAGAGAAAGAAAAGAGGAAACAGCCACTGAAAACCAGAAAATATACACTATAATATAGTAATTAAGAGAGGAAAAAATTGAGTGAAGCCAGAAAAGGCAAGAAGTTAAAACACAAACACAAGAAAGACAGCAAGTTATTATTTAAAAGTATGCTAAATAGAAGACTGACAGTTAAAATTAATTACAGTGAAAATGCACTACAGAATTGCTTGGGCTGGAGGGAACTGAGGTGGCAGGGGTACTTTTCACTCTGACTAGTAGGCAAACAGGTGTCAAGTATATTTTTCAAACCCTGCTCTCAACACACCACCTCTCCAAAGGATACTGTTAGTGTTTCCACAGCTCTTCATCAAGCATGTCACACACCAAGTGCTACAATAAATCACAACAGAGCATTTAAAATCAGTATGTACAAGGTGACAAAGTCTGATTTTGAGAAAGACTTTCAAGAATTAGTCCGCACCCAAGAATCAGCACCTGAGTAACACCACACCATATGGTTTGAGAAAGAGCTCAACAAACCCTTGAAGAAGGGACTCTGAAACAGTCCCAGGATCCATCACTGGAGACCACTCCATTGCCAGCAAAACTCTGCACCTGCATCTTGCTGTAAATGGCTCTAGGCAGGGACTGTGGCTTTTCTCTCTTTGAAGAGCTAGACAGACATAACTATGGAGCTAGCCACAAACATTAAATAAAAATCCATGAACAGGACACCTCAGTGCATTACAGCTGCAGAGTACTGCACTCAGCCTAGGAAACACCAGAGTAAAGAGTGCGGACAAACCCAGTGTTACCCCTTGTACGCAGGAATCACCCCAATACAATCTTCAAAGGAAATTACATGTCATGAGTTTTTTTCAAGTTCTGGCACGACCTCTGGTAAACAGCCCTAACATTTCCTGTTTAAAAGTTGTCTGTATGAAAGCTTTTCTGCTCCCCACTGAAGCAGCAGGGGGGGGAGACTGTCTTTTCAAAGATAGGGCAGGACCAGAGCAACAGTACCCACTATCCTCACTCCAGCCCTAGGGGAATCAAGGGAAAGGGGGTAGTCAGGTTGGATGGTTTATGGAAGGCTGTGTGGAGCTTGGAGGGAGAGAGAACACTGAGGGGACAGAGATGGTGTTGATGGAGGGGCTCATGATGGGCCAGCAGGGAAGCTGAGAGGGACATACAGAGTGGGACCAGAAGGGCTGCAAAGTTGCGGGTAGGTAGGTTACTGGAGCTAGGGGAGTCTCTGTGGAAAGGTCTTCCACTAGGCTGGTAGGGAAAGGGGGTCACACAAGGCAGCCGAGTTGAAGTGAGGAATGGAGGACATGAACATGGGCAGGGAGCTCACAGGACATATGGGGCAAGTGGGTTTATGGGGCTGGGGCATGAAGGATGCATGAAAGCTTCTATGGGACAGGAAGGGGTTATGCTAGCCCAGTAAAGCACAGGAGAGGGGCACAAGGTTGTGGGTGGGAAGAAGATAGGGGGGCCGTTACGCTAGCCAGATGGAGGAGGGAACATGGGACACTTGCAGAAGTGGAAGTTAAGTGGGGGGGGGGGAAACAAGAGGGTTGGGGGGTGGTTTATGCTGGCCCAGTGCAAAAGGGGATATGGGACAAGGGTGTTCGGGGATTGGGTGTTGGAGGGGGGAGTTATGCTGGCACGGTGGAAGAGGGCATACGGGATTGGGGTGGGGGAGGTGGTTATCCTAGCCCAATAGAGCAGGAGATACAGGCCAGAGGGGCTGGAGGAGCAGGGGAGGGGATATGGGGGGGGGTTACACTGGGCCAGTGGGGGAGGGGATACGGAATAATGGGTTGGGGGGGATTAAGCTGGCCTGGTGGGGCAGGGTGGGGGGAAGGGATACGGGATGGGGGTGCGGCTACAGGCCCGGGGGGGGGGGGTACGGGATTGGGGGGGTTACGCTGGCCGGGGGAGCAGACACGGGAGGGCGGGTTAAACTGGCTGACGGGGGGAGGGGATACGGGGAGTTAGGCTGGCCAGGGGCAGAGGGCCCCCGGGGTTAGGCTGGAGGAGGAAGGGAGGGTTACGCTGGCCCTTCGGGCAGGTGGGGACTGGGGCAATCAGGCTGGGCCGGCGGGGGGAGAGGACACAGGTGGGATGGCTGCGCTGGCCCTACGGGGGCAGGGGGGCCCCGAGGACCGGGCTGGAGGGGAGGCGGGGGGCAGGGGTTTGCGCTGGCCCTGCGGACGGGGTCTGGGGCCGTCAGGCTGGGCCGACGGGAGAGGGTCGGGGTCACACGGCGCCGGGGGATAGAGGCCAGCGGGGAGAGATGGCGGAGGGGAGCAATGACCCCGGGGTCCCCGCCCCCACTCACCGGGCCGGGTCCCTGCAGCGGAGGAAGCGGCAGTAGCAGGAGCCAGGCATCCAAAATGGCGGCTTCGCGACCTCACCACCGATACCGCAGGCGGAAGGATTCGGAGGACGGGACTCTCTCCTCTCCGTTTCCCGGACCCACCTCGTGAGGGGAGGCCCTCCGCCGACACTGCAGTCCCAGATGATCAGCCTGCCGGACAACGGACCGTTCGCTGGCGCCGGTGGCAGCGGGAGTTGGGAACTACTTTCCTAGGCGGAAGCATCCTTGAAACTCCATGTTCGAGGAGCGATACGTAAGCGCCGTGGCAGGCAGTGATGACGTCAGACGCCCGGCTAGTCACCGCTCCGAGTGTTGCCGCGAGATGAGGCCGGCCGGCCCCGACGCCGCGAAAGAGGGTTCCGCCCCCTCCCCGCAGGTTCAAACCTGGCAATAGAATGACTTCTCCTTATTTAATCCGCTTCAGGAGCTCTGCAGGAAGCTGTGCTGTCTCCTTTGTCATAGGTTTCAGTGTGGTAGCCATGTTAGTCTGTATCAGCAGCAACGAGGAGTCCTTGTGGCACCTTAGAGACTAACACATTTAGTTGGGCATAAGCTTTCGTGGGCTAGAACCCACTTCATCAGATGCATGGAGTGGAGAAAAAAAACAGTAGGCAGGTATCTATACAGAGTACATGAAAAGATGGGCGTTGCCACTTGGTAAGGCAATGCCCCTCTTTTCATGTCCTTTGTCATAGATGCTTTCTATCCCCTGTCTACAAGTGGAATAAACTCAGTATGGCCTGGGCTTGCCCACCAGTGCTCCGAGGCAGTTTGGGAATATGCAGATAAGTGCACCTCTCAAGATATCCGGGGTTCAGAATGCCCATGGCTGCATATTTTTAGTACATTGAATTCATGCACAATATTGGCAAAACTACCATTGGAACATATGTTTTCTGTTCTTTTAACTATTTGTGTTTTCAGAAGAAGAAATTCCTGCATTCAAACCTTTCTCTCCTTCATTAACAGGAATGGTGTGGCAAAAGTCTGGGCCTCCGTGTTCATGGAAGAAGGATTTGGGCTATTGAATTCAGAGCACAGCTGTTCATCACAAAATATTTGGAAGGAAATCTGTAACACATTTATCGTAGGGCTTACAATCCAGATACACATGTGAAAGGTAGGAGGTGTAGATACAACATACAAGCAAATGACTATGGGGAAGAATTGGATCATCTTGGTTAGTTTTGTGTACTGGACATGGTTTTTTGGTGGTGGTCCTTTCTCTTTTTAATTGGGGCTAGATATAGGGAAAGAAGGAGCAAGAAAAGAAGAGGCATAGCTTGTCACCTGCCTTCCCATTGGTAGTTGTCTGGGTTTTATAGGCATCATGGCAGAGATGGAGAACATAGAGCTGGTAGGAGCAGTAGATGGAGGAGCCAAGAAAGAAGTGGGAGGGAGACAAAGAGGAGAAAAAGAGCCAAAGTAGAGGAGACATGCAGAGATAGCATAGGGGAAAGCCATTGGAGAGCATTGCTAGGTGAGAACAATAAAGTAGAAAAATTATTTGTCCCTGACTCGTGCTCCCTGTCTTTTTTTTCTGGACCTAGAGCCCTGCTCTCCCACTACACCAGCTGCTTGTGAGACTCTGGTGCTGCTCTTTGTGAGAATGTGGCTGGCCCTTTAAGAGAGGATTGGTCTCCACCCCAGCTCTGATACAGCCATCTCTCTTCCCCAGGTGGGGAAAATGAAGATGGTCAAGTGACCAGGGAGTCATATGACACAATCACACTTCTGAGGTAAATAAGGGAGAAGCCTAGGGAGAGACTTCAGGTGAAGTAGAGGCCCGACTTGTAGGAGTCCCTCAGGCATCAGGAAAGAGAGTTCAGTGGAGCTGGGACTAAGATGTGGTGATCTGGCTCTAAGCTATGGAGGGGGGTTGCACCCTAGCAGATTTGCCTTGCAGGAAAAAGCATTATTATAATGTTTCTGCTTTGAGTTCTGTTTCTTGAAGATTTTTGCTAGCTTCAGTGGAACCTCTGGGAGGTTAATTTAAAGAGATGAGAGATAAGTGTAGCACTAAATCCTGGAAATGGGGCTGTGTAATCCCTTAGTTGAGAAGGAAGTTTTGGAACTGGGGGGCCACTGGAAACTATAAAAAGCCAATACATTAGAGCCGCGAAAGGAAATCTTGTTTGAAATACTTGACCTGTGGAAAGTTAGTAGGAGAACCAGGAGGGAACTGAAGGTGGGGGTGGTGGCATAGTTACCCTACACTGTGAGGAGATGGTGGCCCTACAAAACTCTTCATATTCCCTTCCTCCTACACAGCAGGAAATACCTAACTCAACTTCTATATTCTTTAACAATAATCCTAACAATTCTAAAGAGAGCTCTTTGCACTGACAGAGAAGGTCCTGGCACCAGAAAGCTACTGTAGTGCAGCATGGTATCTGGCACTCAGCTGAATCACACGGTTCCCATTGCATTCAGACTCCATGGGGAACCCCAACAGGTGCTTGATGATAACAGGTTGGGCCCTGTTGTGTTAGGCACTGTACAAATATTTAGTGAATGACAGTCTCTCTTTCAAAGAGCTTCCTCAGAACTAAAGTCCTGGAACCAAGGACTTCTGGAGTTGACCTTATTGCTTACTAGGTATGTAGTCTGAGCCTTTTTATCTTTGAAGCCATTAATTACCCTTCTCTCTCTCTCCTGTCCCATGTACACCGCCTAAAAACTGCCTGATCCCTCAAAGGACATGGAGATGAATATGTTGAAGATGTTGGTAGCTTTCCCATTAGCTCGTTGTCATCACTGAAGGAGCTAACATTCAGGCTGTCCCCAAAGGACAAAGAATTTCTAAAATCTTCAGCACACATCTGAATGGAGCTGCATTCTATGGCAGAACACTGCTAGTCATGCAGATCTGTAAAGGATTGAGGTGGGTCTGCCTCTAGCCAATAGCTGACAGGTAAAACTCCCCGCTCCAGGGCTCTAGTTTAGTTAGTTCTCCATATGGATTCAAAGTCCTGGGCCAATGAGTTTTTGAATTCCAGAAGCCCATCTCTTCTGACAGCCCAAGAAGACAAACATCACATTTTCCAAAGTGTGCTTCATGTCAAATCTAATTAACTGCTGAATAAGCAGAGGTGTATGAGCCCAACCCTGGTGCTCCTGTGGGCCCAATCCAGTTGTCAATATTCACCACCAACTATCTAGACTGTCTTGCCCAGCACAGAGGGTGTCATGTGCTTCTACCAGATATGGACTGGCTACAGAGTGTGCACCAGATGCGCTAATCATAAGATCCTTTAGTGCTCTGCCAGGTATGGCTGAGGCAGGGCCTTCCCTAGCCATTTTGGTCCCCTATGCAGCCAGCCCGCAGGGGGGCGGCGCCAGGCCTCTGCCGGGGGGGTGGGCCCCAGGCCTCCGCAGGGGGGGCAGGAGCAGGCTTGGGGGCAGTGCTGTCCCTAGCCATTTCGGTGTCCTATGCAACCCCCCTGCGGGGGGGGGGCTGTGTGGGGCCCCAGGCCTCTGCGGGGGTGCAGGGGGGAAACCGCCCCCCAGCCCGCTCCACTCTGCTCCCCTGGCTCCCAGCCTTGAGGGGCAGGGGGAACCGCCCCCCCAGCCCGCTCCACTCTGCTCCCCTGGCTCCCAGCCTTGAGGCTCAGGGGGAACCGCCCCCCAGCCCGCTCCACTCTGCTCCCCTGGCTCCCAGCCTTGAGGGCAGGGGGAACCACCCCCCAGCACTCGCCGGCGGAGCAGAGCAGGCTGGGGCCGGGTCGCTGCACTTACCGTCACCGGTGAGTGCAGGCCCAACCCCTGCAGCAGTTCTCAGGGGGGTGGGGGCGGAGCGGGGGTGGGGGCTTGGGGAAGGGGTGGAGTGGGGGCAGGGCTGGGGCAGAACAGGGGTGGGGGCGTGGCTGGGGCAGAGCAGGGGTGGGGGTGGGGCGGGGCTGGGGGCTTTGGGGAAGGGGTGGAGTGGGGGCGGGGCTGGGGCAGAGCGGGGGTGGGGGCTTTGGGGAAGGAGTGGAGTGGGGGCAGGGCAGGGGCCATGGGGAAGAGGCGGAGCAGGGGTGGGGGCTTTGGGGAAGGGGTGGAGTGGGGGCAGGGCTGGGGCAGAACAGGGATGGGGATGGGGGCTTTGGGGAAGGGGTGGAGTGGGGGCGGGGCTGGGGCAGAGCGGGGGTGGGGGCTTTGGGGAAGGGGTGGAGTGGGGGCGGGGCTGGGGCAGAGCGGGGGTGGGGGCTTTGGGGAAGGAGTGGAGTGGGGGCAGGGCAGGGGCCATGGGGAAGAGGCGGAGCAGGGGTGGGGGCTTTGGGGAAGGGGTGGAGTGGGGGCAGGACAGGGGCCATGTGGAAGAGGTGGAGCAGGGGCTGGAGCAGCACGCAGCTGCGTACTTTGCGTATGGGTAAGGACAGCCCTGGCTGAGGTTTGTTTAAATCAGGTATTTTACACACAGTACCACCTAGAGGCTAAACAGTATAACACAGTTTAGCATTCCATTACATCTCCCCTTTTAAGTTCTACGTTTCTACCATTTACAATATTTACATTATTACTGTCTTTGAAGTTCAGTATGAATCAGTCTGTTAAGTGTCTCTGAATCATACTAGTTTTCTAATTACACAACTCAAATGCATAATGACTTGGTCACCTGGCTGTCCATTAGATGCTATGACTAGCTGTGGTTGGTTGGTATCCTTGAGTTGTCATCTTCTTATTCTGCATCTACCATCTGTAGAGTTTGCTACACTAATGGTTCTTTCTGAGGAACAAAGTGTAGATGTCAACTGTTTCTATTGAACTCTCCATTGTCAGTCTCAATCACATATGATCTTGATGCTGAATTCTTTTTCTTCGTGGCAGCTGAAGTTGTCCATCCTATTAGACGTAAACATGGTCACCAGGTTCTAGACCTGGCAGTTCGCTGCATGACATCTGTTGTAAAAGTGTTCATAATCTCTTTTAGTCTTTTTATCCGATTTGACTACTCTCTTCATGTCTGGCCACTCTGGAAATATGTTCTTTCCCAAAGCTGGAACAGTAGCTTCATCAGGAGCTGTGCTGGACTATATCCAGTAGCTGCTATTGGTGCTGCTCTGTAATGCAGAAGAGCAAGGAATGGATGTTTCTGTTGTAGGATTTTCTTGACTGTCTGTACAGCTCTCTCACCTTCTCCATTTGTTTGTGGGTGATGTGAGTTGCTGATATGATCAAAATTATACTTCATATGGAATTACTTGAATTCTGATGCAATGAACCTGTGGGCCAGTGTCCATCACTAGTTGTTCTGAAACACTGAAATGAGCAAAAGTGCACTTCAGTTTCTCGATAACACTGCAACATGTTATGTCTTTCAAGCAGGGCCGTCCTTACCCGTACGCAAAGTACACAGCTATGTAGGGCACCAGGAAACAAATTTCCTGGGGCCCTGTGCAGCTGCGTGCTGTTCTAGCCCCTGCTCCGCCTCTGCCCCATGGCCCCTGCCCCTGCTCCGCCTCTGCCCCTGCCCCCACTCCCCCGCTTCCCCTGAGGACTGCAGCAGGGGTCGGGCCTGCCCTGCACTCAACGGGCGGCAGGAAGTGGAGTGACCTGGCCCCAACCCGCTCCGCTCTGCCGGCTCGTGCTCGGGGGGCGGTTTTCCCCCCGCCCCCCAAGCCTGTTCCTGCCCCACCACAGAGGCCTGGGGCCACCACCACCCCACACAGGGGGGCTGCGTAGGGCACCAAAATGGCTAGGGACAGCCCTGCTGTCAAGTACGTTGTTCCTGTATATCTGGAAGAATAGTCCACTACAACCAGGTAATGATGTCCTCTTGCAGAAGGGCATTTTTAGCAACCAGCAGGGTGCCCAAGCCACTGCCAACTGCCAGTACTGGAATATTGATTATTTTGCTTATTGCCAAGAGTAGCTATGTAGCAGGCCTTTGCAGGAACTTACCATAACTAAGGCAAAGCCGGGAGGGAGGGATGATCACAAGGAGTGAGCCTGACTCTATGTCCTCCCTGATATGCTGGGGTAAGTGTCTGTGAAAAAGAGGAAGTCTGTCTATATTTGACTTCTGGGGTGTGTGTGTGTGTGTGTGTGTGTGTGTGTGTGTGTGTGTGTGTGTGTGTGTGGGGGCCCATGAGACTGCAGACTCTGCAAAAACACATCTGTATCACTAACTGCTTAAAAAGTGCTTGCTTACTGTTTGTTTATTTTTTGATTGATGTGTTGTTGATGTAAATGTATCAGTTACTAACATAAAAGGGGTAGACAGGTCTGAGGAATACCTTTTGGACATCTCTTGGAATCTCCGAAGACAGGTGGATAGCTGGCCACTTGAACCATGTTGTTTGACCCCTCAAGAGCCCTCCAGACCATAGGTAACTCTTGTTTGGGGGTGCTCTATAATCTATTGTGTGTATATGCTCTTGGAACTAAATAAAGCCGTTACTTGGAGTAAGTGCATTCTTGTGAGAGTGCTGGAGACTAGTAAAGTGACGGCTTTATGTGAAAGCACTTGACTTTCTGGGATTTGTGCCAACCAATAGCAGACAGAGGTGCTGCGTCTCCTTTGGTTTATTTCCTGATACCGCCTCGCAGACAGTAAAGTTACCAAGAGCTTTGGGTTTAGGGAACCCCGGGTAACACCCTGAATTTGCATAAATCTGCAGTTAGTCTTGTCCAAGGTCTCAGTGGTAGGAGTGTTTGTGCACTGTAGGGGTCGGCATTGCCATTGTCTCTTAAGTTGATTTGTACTGGATCTCCCTTCAAATGTCCAATATCAAATCTTACACCAAGTTCTTCCACCTTTCTCATTAGGCCCATTGTGGCTGCCATACTGCGGCTGAGAAGGTTGTTGGTCTTTGACCATATGCACTATGAATAGGGCCCTACCAAATTCATGGTCCATTTTGGTCAATTGCATGGCCATAGGATTTTAAATATCATAAAATTCATGATTTCAGCTATTTAAATCTGAAATTTCATGGTGTTGTAACTGTAGGGATCCTGACCCAAAAAGGAGTTGGGGGGCGGGGGGGGGTCACAAGGTTATTGTAGGGGGGTTGCGGTACTGCTACCCTTACTTCTAAACTGCTGCTGGCGGCAGCGCTGCTTTCAGAGCTGGGCAGCTGGAGAGCGGCGGCTGCTGGCCGGCCACCACCAGCACAGAAGGATGACATGGAATGGTATTGCCACCCTTACTACTGCGCTGCTCCCTGCAGAGCTGGGCCCTCAGTCAGCAGCCGTCACTCTCCAGCCACCCAGCTCTGAAGGCAGCAGCACAGAAGTAAGAGTGGCATGGCTACCTTTACTTCTGCACTGCTGCTGGCGGGGCGCTGCCTTCAGAGCTGAGCACCTGGCCAACAGCCGCCGCTCTCCAGCCACCCAGCTCTTGAGGCAGCACAGAAGTAAGAGTGGCAATACCGCAACCCCCTTAAAATAACCTTGTGGCCCCCCCTGCAACTCCATTTTGGGTCAGGACCCCCAATTTGAGAAACACTGGTCTCCCCCATGAAATCTGTATAGTATAGGGTAAAAGCATGGGCGGCGGGTGGAGTCCCCCTTTGGGGAGGCTTGCCCCAGCTCTGACCCTTTCACCACCCCCACCCCAGGGCTGGAGCCACAAGACCCTCTCCCACCCCCTCGCAGCTGGAGGCCCGAGATGCCCCCCCACCCCGGCCAGAGGAGCCCCAGGCTGGCTGGAGCCCCGAGCTCTCTCCCTCCCCCCAGAGGAGTCCTGGGCCAGTTGCAGCCATGCTGCTCCTCCCCTTCCCAGATCCCAAACCGCCTGGGGGAAAGCAGCTCTGGTTCGGAAGAAGCTTTTGATATGCCCCATGCAGGTTCCAGGGCAGCTATGGAGGCAGTATTTGCTACTCAACTTCCCGGGTTCATCAGTAGTCCAGGGAGATTACTGATGAACCCGCGAAGCTGAATAGCACATACCACCTCCTCAGCCATCCTGGAGCCTGCATGGGGCATAATAAATCAAAAACTTCCCCCCAAAGCCCTGCAACTGGGGGTTCGGCAGAGCCTCCCCTGGCCTATTATACCCACCACCCATAGGTAAAAGCACACAAAAGACCAAATTTCACGGGGGGAGACCAGATTTCACAGTCCATGATGCATTTTTCATGGCCGTGAATTTGGTAGGGCCCTAACTATGAATGCACAGATTTTGTCCTTGTAAATGGTTTCTGTCAGGAACTGGCCCATGTGATTCATTACCTCCAAGGCTAGTCAGAGTTGTGTCAGGTGACTCCAGTTCTGGGAGGGGTTTAAAGTGACTGTAAGTCCCATCTCATGCCTGTGACATCAGCTCCTGAGTCAATTTTAAAGTAAATAGTCGTTAGACTGACGTCACACTTGGTAAGGCAACTCCCATCCTTTCATGTATTTATACTGCTCCTGTATTTTCCACTCCATGTATCTGATGAAGTGGGTTCTAGCCCATGAAAGCTTATGCCCAAATAAATTTGTTTGTCACAAGGACTCCTCGTTAGTCTTGCCATGAATATTCAATTTCACTCTCCAGGCAGGCTCTATGGCAGGGGTAGGCAACCTATGGCACGGGTGCCGAACGCGGCACGCGAGCTGATTTTCAGTGGCACTCACACTGCCCAGGTCCGGGCCACCAGTCCAGAGGACTCTGCATTTTAATTTAATGTTAAATGAAGCTTCTTAAACGTTCTGAAACCTTATTTACTTTACATACAACAATAGTTTAGTTATATATTATAGACTTATAGAAAGAGACCTTCTAAAAAGGTTAAAATGTATTACTGGCACGCGAAACCTTAAATTAGAGTGAATAAATGAAGACTCGGCACACCACTTCTGAAAGGTTGCCGACCCCTGCTCTATGGCATCACAAGTGATAGATCCCAGAAACAATGGCTCTTGATTGTCTGTAGTATGCAGCGGCGTATTATCGCCTAGGCCGACAAGGCCTAGGCCTAGGGCGGCAAATTTGCAGGGGCGGCAAATTTGAGCACCCACGGAGACGTTCCCCTGCTCCAGCTGCCTCCTCTGCGAGCGCGCTGCCGCTTCCTGTTTCTCTCCCCTCCCTCCCAGCGCTTGCGCCACGAAACAGCTGTTTCGCTGGTCAGGGGGGGGGGGGGAACGCGGGGTGCTGGGGAAGGGGCGGGGCTGGGGCGGGGATTTGGGGAAGGGATCCAATAGGGGCAGGGGGGGCGGAGTTAGGGCAGGACTTTGGGGAAGGGGTTGGAATGGGGGAGGGAAAAGGGTGGAGGCGGGGCGGGGCCAGGGGCGGCAATTATTTCAGGGCCTAGGGGCGGCAAAATTATTAATCCGCCACTGGTAGTATGGGTCAATTCCCTGACTGCTTTAATGTGGCAAACAGTTGCAAACTGTCCATATTTCACGCATGTATTACACCATGTGCCTCTGGATGGACATGCATCATCTCTTGGGATATGATTTTTTCCACACCTTGTGCATGTAGGCTGGAATTTGTCCCTCTTAGCATGGGAGTTCTCTCTCCTTGCCTCAGAGGTTTTATAGTAATGACTTTTAACACTCAAGTGTCTGTTTACAGTTTCTAAGCTCGTTTCTTGT
Organism: Platysternon megacephalum; assembly: GCA_003942145.1. NCBI lineage: Eukaryota > Metazoa > Chordata > Testudines > Platysternidae > Platysternon > Platysternon megacephalum. Next base: position 3,508,192 of record QXTE01000151.1, on the reverse strand, counting down.
TTTTCAAGTTTGTCAAGTTGCTCTAGGTTTTGCTGTCCCAGCTCAGAATGCTTTGCTCTCTGTATAGCTGTGGCTAGGGTTAAATATGTCTTCAGTTGTAGCTGCTGTGAAAGTTTTTTATCTGTTAACCCAATAACCAGCCTGTCTCTGATATCCTCATATTTTTGTATTCCCCAAATCACAGTTTTCAGCCAATGTATGCAGAGCTCTTATAAAACATACATTTTCCCATTTCTTTAATTCTCTAGTGAAAACATGCTCTTCATAAACCACATTTCTCTGAGTATAAACTGTATGCATCACACATAGCCAGAACCCTTTCCTAGTCATCTTTGTGACTTGTCTTCAGTAAAGTCAAAGGATGTAAAGCTATGATCCGCCTGCTTCCCAAAGCATAAATTAAAGATAACTGTATATCTCCAGTTTCTTTGTGCAGCTTGATACCAATGCAAAATCTTGTAAAATATTGTTTCCAGTCTGTCCATTGTGAAGGTTTGTCAAAGCTGAAGTTCTCTGGGGGCACTGAAGAGTGGCATGTTGATGAGATCCCACAACCTTTGTTGCTGTTCCGTCTGTCTGCTACATTTGTTGCTTTTTTCCATTTCTGGTCTTACTTTTACTCCTGACACCAGGTTATGTACTTCTGTACCAGATAAGGAATGACTACAGAGCTTGCTTATTCATACCAGATGCATTCAACATAAGATCCTTTTATGCTCTGCCAGGTATGGCTGACATTTGTTTTAAATAAGGCATTTTACAGACAGTGCTACCTGGAAAAAGGGGTAAACAGTGAGGTGGCAAAGTGGGCAGACAATACAAAATTATGAAAAAAAATAAAAATTCTGCGCACAATATTTTAAAATTCTGCATTTTTTTTGGTCAATAAATCAATGTGGAAGCTCTAGCATGGCAGTGGGGAGCACAGGCCACGGGCTGCATGGAGGTGGGAGATCACCCTCCAGCCCCACCCGGGACATGGACTTGGTGGTGAGGCTGCACCCAACCCTGATACAGCGCAAGGGCTGGGCCTGCCCCTCCACGCCAGTTGCACCAGGCAGTAAGCTAGAGGGACAGAGTCTCACACGCCCAACCCTGGCCCCTGATCCAGGTGTGGAGCAATCAGGCTCAGCCCAGCAGAATCCAAATGTGGAGGGGCTCAGTGTGGGGGGATCTCGGTCTGGAGTGAGAGGGTTTTGTGTGGGGCAATCTGGATATGGGCAGCTCCGTGGGGGGTCTGGGTGCAGAGGGGATCTGTAGGCATAGGGGCTCGTTGGGGGGCTCTGGGTGCAAAGGGAATGGGACTCTGCAGGAGGGTCCAGGCATAGGCGCCGACTCTGTGGGTGCACTGGAGCTGGAGCACTGTGACGGTGCTGCCCATGGGAGCCAGCTGAGGTCACTCAATCAGGGAGAACTGCAAACAGAACGGGGCAGACAAACCCCAAACACTGGTGGATCTTCCAATACTTAGATTTTCCAAGCCAGCACAAAACAACTTCTATATTACCATACAGGTTACTCAGAAGTCCAAACAACGCAGTTCCCTTAAAGTACCCAGCCTCAGGTCTCTGTCCAGACACACCTGTCAGATAAGATTTTCAGTAATCATCATCATATCTCATCATATAAAACAGGGGTAGGCAACCTATGGCACGGGTGCCGAAGGCGGCACGCGAGCTGATTTTCAGTGGCACTCACACTGCCCGGGTCCTGGCCACCGGTACGGGGAGCTCTGCATTTTAATTTAATTTTAAATGAAGCTTCTTAAACATTTTAAAAACCTTATTTACTTTACATACAACAATAGTTTAGTTCTATATTATAGACTTATAGAAAGAGACCTTCTAAAAACGTTAAAATGTATTACTGGCACGCGAAACCTTAAATTAGAGTGAATAAATGAAGACTCGGCACACCACTTCTGAAAGGTTGCCGACCCCTGATATAAAAGAAAAGGTTCTTCCAATCCCAAAGGATCAGCCACATACCCAGGTTCAATTATAACTTAGATCTTACCCAAAATACACGCTTATAGCCAATTCTTATTAACTAAGCTAAAATTTATTAAAAAAAAGAAAAGAGAGAGAGTGCTGGTTAAAAGATCAATATACAGACAGACTTGAATTCAATTCTTGAGGTTCAGATACATAGTAGAGGTGAGCTTGTAGTTGCCAAAAGTCCTTTTAGAAATAGTCCATTGGTTATAGTCCAATGTGCATATTCAGGGGGGCTCCAGTCAATGACTGGGGATCTCAATCCTTGTGGCTTAAGGTTTCCCCCTCTTGAAACCCAAAGCAGATCTGAGATGCAGAAGGATCGTGTCCCAGGGTTTTTATACATTTCCAGCAGCCTTTTGGCCTCAGAAAACAATAGGCTTAACTTTCCTTCTTTAAAACATCAAGGCAATTAGCACAGGATAATTTATCCATTAAACAGTTCAGATACAGGTTACCACAACCTTCAAAGAGACATATAGACAATAATACTATTTCACTCAAGTATCATCACAAATGTTAATATTCCCTTTTTGAACTTTGCATTAAAGCTATAGCAATAGACAAGACTTGTTTGCTTACATCACAAGACCTGAGCAAACATCTACCCTTGAGATCTCTAACAATACAGACTTGCATTTCAAAGCTCTATTCCAGGGGTAGGCAACCTATGGCATGTGTGCCGAAGGCGGCACACGAGCTGATTTTCAGTGGCACTCACACTGCCCGGGTCCTGGCCACCGGTCCGGGGGGCTCTGCATTTTAATTTCATTTTAAATGAAGCTTCTTAAACATTTTAAAAACCTTATTTACTTTACATTCAACAATAGTTTAGTTATATATTATAGAAAGAGACCTTCTAAAAACATTAAAATGTATGACTAGCACACGAAACCTTAAATTAGAGTGAATAAATGAAGACTCGGCACACCACCTCTGAAAGGTTGCCGACCCCTGGTCTATTCATTTACATATCTTCCTAACCAGTCCTTAAGGTTCGGCCATAGGTCAGGTCAGTCTGTGAGTTAATTAACTCTTTCTGGCCCTGTCATCTTTCAGTGAGATATTATGTTACACTCATAATGTCACAAGCACACATGGGGGGAAAATGGTGGGTGCTGAGCACGCACCGGCAGCCCCCCATCAGCTCCACCCTAGCCCCCCCAGTGCCTCCCACCCACCAGCGGGCCCCGTGAATCAGCGCCTCCCCCTCCCACCCCCGACTGTCAGCTGTTTCACTGCATGCAGGAGGCTGGGGGGAGGAGCAAAGACGCTGCACGCTCAGGGGAGAGGGTGGAGGGAAGAAGGGCAGGGGTGGAGTGGGGGCGGAGCATCGGTGGAATGGGGACAGGGCATGGGGTATAGCCAAGGGTTGCGCACCCCCCAGCACTTTGGAAAGTCAGCACTTGTGGGTCCAGGTGAAGGTAGTTGGGGCTCATTGGGGGGTCGGGGGATGGGGCTCAGCAAGGGGAGTGTGGGTCTGGGGGGGCTCAGTGTGCGGGGTCCGGATGCTGATGGAGTGGGGCTTGGTGGGGTGGAGATCCAGGTGTAGCTGGTTGGGACTCAGTGTGGGGTCTGGGTGTTGTGGGATGAGGCTCAGCGGGGGGTCTGCATATGAGGAGGTTCAGATGCATGGGGAGTTGGGTGGCTGGGGGAACAGCTACCTGTACAGTGACCCCTCCCCCCATGGCTGAGGAGCAATGGGGGCAGAGGTTCCTGCAGCTCCGGAAGTTACTGGGGGTGGGTCTGACCCAGGAGCATTGTATTATGACACAGGAAGTAACTGTCCCACTCTATGCGGCACTGTGGAGGCCTCAGATGGAATACTGTGTCCAATTCTGGGTGCCACACTTTAGGAAAGATATGAACAAACTGGAGAGTCCAGAGGAGAGCATCAGAAATTATAAACGGTTTAGAAAACCTCACCTATGAGGAAAGGATAAAATAAACTGGGCATGTTTAGTTTGAAAAAAAAAAAGAAGACGACTAAAGAGGGACCTACTAACAGTCTTCAAATATGTTAAAGGCTGTTCTAAAGAGAACAGTGATCAATTGTGCTCCATGTCCACTGACGGTAGGACAAGAAATAATGGGCTTAATCTGTAGCAAGGAATATTTAGGTTAGGTATTAGGAAAAATAGTCTAACCATAAAGATAGTTAATCTCTGGAACAGACATCCAAGGGAGGTTGTGGAATCCTCATCACTGGACATTTTTAATAAGAGGTCAGACAAACACCTGTAAGGGATGGTCTAGGTTTACTTGGTCCTGCCTCAGCAGGGAGAAATAGACTACTAAAGGACTTCTCGAGGTCCCTTCCAGCCCTACAATATCTATGATCCCAGTGCAGCCTGAACACAGTGTCACTACCATCACAGCCCAGTTTAGTACCACCCCTTCACCCAGCATGCTAAGGAAGCCTCCAGACCAGATCCTAGACATTTCTAAGGCATCTGTTTCAAACCAGACACATTGTTTTTCTCTCTGCATTTCCCAGAAACTGTCATCCGCTCCACACAGATCACAGAACTCTGAAGACAAACCAAGCTATTAGCAGCAACACACTGGCAACAGCCTAACAGACTTGTGTATTTGTGTGTGGGGGGGGGGACAAGTGAGAGTGGAGGTGGGGAAATAAAGACTAAGAGAAAGGCAGGGGCTGAGATAAGGACCTGGGACTTTGGGGGGAAAAGAAGGTTACTGTGATTCTAATGCTCCAGAGAGCAGGGATGGAGAAGCCCTAGGGAACTAGAAGGATGTGGATTGCCCAAAGTGAGAGGGCCTGTGACTTCAGCAAAGCAGCCCTGTGACTTCCTGCATGGAGAATCAACCTAGCAAATAACTGAGCAGCTGAGGCAGGCTCTGGCCAAAGCAGCCACACCCCATTCCCAGGGTGTCACATCACAAGACACACCAGTCATACCTTGCCCAGTTCCTGATGTCTGTCTCTGAAATTCAAGTCCATGCATCAACTGAATGTATATGCAGTGAGTGGTTCTCCATTTTCTTTAGATGGCAGTTGGACAGAGAGAGATACATCCCTCCTGAGTCCCACCTCCTGTCTCAGTACCCCTCTCCTTTACTGCTTGGCTAGACATCAGCATTGCTGGCCAAGCAAGAAATGCTGTTTTAGAGGAAATAGAGGAGCCATACCACCTCCTTTTTCAAAGGCTTTTTGGATGTATAAGGTAGATACAATGCAGTAAAATATTTAGTGATCATAAAACTGATGATTTTTGGAGCAACAGTGTGCTCAGTGCTGGGCAGAGAGGCCCTGTCCCGAAGAGGTCAAACAGACAATATGCTTTAGACTATCTTGGAATGCTGCCATTGTCAAAAAGCTCTGGAGAAGAAACATTTGCTATGTCACATTAGCCGTTATACTTGCTGAAGAGAGTCTCCTCCAGGGATGATGTTGAGAATAGTACCAGGGAAAGAGATGGAAGCAAATCACTGAGTTTGAGAGACACCTCCCTGCTTTTAGTTTGGGAACATAGGAATTGGCAAATGGGATCAGAAGTATGAGTCCATCTAGTCTAGTATCCTGTGTCTAACAGTGGCAGCACCAGCTGCTTCAGAGAAACTCCACAGCAAGTAAATATACAATAACCTATCTCCGTTAAAGTGCTGGTTTACCCTTAATAATTAGAGAATGACTTAAACCTTGAAGCAGGAGGGTTTATAGCTATAACTTTTCTGTACACTACAAATCATGGGGTTAATGCAGACCTGGGATTTATGGCTCATGACAACAATCTGTAACCCAATAACCCCCCTTTTTGATCTATGGCTACAGCAGTGGGAAGAGGCCCCTTCACTCGGATGGTCCCTTCGTTTAGCATAAGTAGTTGGCCCACCTCCGATCTGTTTGATGCTGTATCGGGCTCTGGCTCAGACACGAGGGAGCTCTGAGCTCGGCGTAGCGGGGACGCTTCTTTCTCTTTGGGCCCATCAAGGAGATTCTCACCCACCTTGTCTCTCAAATCCGCCGGGACCAAGAACCAGGCACGGAGACCATCCAGCGGGTGGGATAATAACGGGGGATGTGACTGCGGGGCCCTTTGGGGGCTGGGGCAAGGCAGGTTGGGAGCGGGATCAGTGGGGCGGGGCGGGACTGCCTGGGGCCGGAGGGGGGGCGGAGCCAGGGTCCCGCGGGCAGGTCGCTATGGTGACAGCCACCGACCGGGCTGTACGGCAACGCGCGCGCTGACATCATCCGCGCGCGCCGCACGCAGAGCCAGGGTGACGCGCGGTTCGGCCTGGGTGAGGAAATTCCGGCGCGCGGTAGGTTTTGCGTCATCGCCGCGCGCCGCACTCCGGGAGGGGCCGGGCCGGGGCCCGGAGGCGGCTGCGGGCGGCGCCGGGACCGATGGGGGTCGGGGCCGAGGAGCCGGGAGATGGCGGGTGAGTCAACGGCGTGAGTGGGGGGCGGGTTCCTCTTCTCCCTGCCCCCCCCCGCGCCTCCCTCACCCGGACCCGGCGAATGAGCCTTTCCCCCCCCCGCGGGCTGTCTGTGCGGGGGGGGCGCCTCCTCCCTCCCTCCCTCCCCCCCCCCGCGGGCTGTCTGTGCGGGGGGGCGCCTCCTCCCTCCCTCCCTCCCCCCCCCGCGGGCTGTCTGTGGTGGGGGGCGCCCCCCCTCGCCCCCCCCCCCCCCCCGCGGGCTGTCTGTGCGGGGGGGCGCCCCCTCCCTCCCTCCCTCCCCCCCCCGCGGGCGGTCTGTGCGGGGGGGGCCCCTCCTCTCGCCCCCCCCCCCCCCTCCCCGGCCGGCTGTGCTGCGGGGGCCCCCCCTCCTGCCCCCCCCCCCCCCCCCCCGCCCGCGTCCGCGGGGGGGCGGGGCCCCCCCCCCCCCCCCCCCCGCCCCCCCCCCCCCCCCCCGCGGGCTGTCTGTGCTGGGGGGCGCCTCCTCTCGCCCCCCTCGCGGGCTGTCTGTGCTGGGGGGGGCGCCTCCTCTCGCCCCCCTCCCCCCCTCGCAGGCTGTCTGTGCTGTGGGGGCGCCTCCTCTTGCCCCCCTCCCCCCATCGCGGGCTGTCTGTGCTGGGGGGGCGCCTCCTCTCGCCCCCCTCCCCCCCTCGCAGGCTGGCTGTGCTGGGGGGGGGCCTCCTCTTGCCCCCCTCCCCCCCTCGCGGGCTGTCTGTGCTGGGGGGGCGCCTCCTCTCGCCCCCCTCCCCCCCTCGCGGGCTGTCTGTGCCGGGTAGGGCCTTTTTCTTTTTCCAACCCAGTTCTCAGGGTGGAGGGGGGGTTTCTTCCCCTTCCTGGATTACTGGTTGTGTTGTAGTCTTCTCCAGACTGCCTTGTCCCAGCCATTGTTCCCACTCTGCTTTCTCCTCCCCTTTCACTTCTGGTTTGTGTCCTGTCATGCGGAGGCTCCCTGGCCACTCTGCCTTAGTTCTACATTCGCTGTGTGGGACCTGCTGACTTCTCACTTCTCTCTTTGTTCCTCCGCAGATGAGGCTGTGGTAGCCAGCAATGCTGGGGAGTTCAAAGCCAGCGCAGAGCAGCCCCTGCTGATGCCCACATGAGGAAGCAGTGCCATTTAGTTCTCCTGGGACACCACAAAGCAATATGAAACCTGCTCATGAGAGAAGCCAGGAATGCCTTCCCCCAAAGAAACGAGACCTTCCTGTCACCAGTGAGGATGTGGGGAGGGTAGCCAGCTGCTCTACCAATCACACGCCGGTGAGCGATGCCCCAGAGTGGTGCAGGAGCGTTGTGGTGACTGGGCAGAGCCAAGCACCGTTACGATATGGCCTTGGCTGTGATGGTGCTGAAGCAGTAGCTGGCCTGACTGTGGATCAATATGGCATGCTATACAAAGTGGCTGTGCCTCCAGCCACCTTCTCTCCCACTGGCCTCCACCCAGTGGTGAACATGAGTCCTCTGCCCCCTAGCTTTAATGTAACCTCTTCCCTGATCCAGCATCCAGGGATTCCATATCCCCCCATCCACTATGCTCAGATTCCCTCTACGTCTCTTCAGTTTATAGGGTCACATTACACAGTGCCCTATGCTGTGCCCCCCAGCTTCCTCCCTAGTCCTCTTCTATCACCTTCTACCAACCTCACCACCTCTCATGTTCCCGGTTTTGTGCCATATGCCTCTCTTTTTACAGAAGAAGCCACTCCTTCCCCCCAGACTACCTCTCCTGCCCATGCTTTCAGCAAAGCTGCCGCTGTCATCTCCCCTTCAGGCCAAATGCAGCACCATGCTGGAGTCCAACCACTGGACATCACACAGAGTAGAGTTCCTGTCTATTACCAGATGTCTCGGCTCCCACCAGGGTATTCAGCATATGAGACCTCCACTGTAGGGGGAAGCCCAGATCCTCCTCTGCAAGAAAGTCAACTGAGTTCAGAGGTAACCTCTGCCAATGGTGGACAGAGACATCTGGAGCATAGTGTGGTGAGGAGGACCAGCGAGGCTTTGGCCTCTGCCAGCAATAAAGCTGAAGGCCCGCAGCCTGGGGCTGCAGTGCAGTGTGTGGTGGATGGACAGCTCTTTTCAGGTTATCAGACTCTGAGAACAGAGGACTCTGTGCCAGCTCACAGAAGCACGCCAGACACTGACTTGGAGGTGCAGAGAGTGGTTGGGGTGTTGGCTTCTCAGGATTACTCTATTCTCGCAGCCCAGAGAAAGGATGTCCTGAGCCCTTTAAACCTTTGCCATAATATCCCTGATCAGCAGGGGGAGTCAAGGGGCTTGCTGAGGAACCCAGTGGAAACAGCTGAGAAAAGCCAGGCCAGGAGTCCATATGTGATGTCCCCTGAGGAGCCAGTTAGACACAGACAGTTACCCAAAGGAATGGTGGTAGCCAATGGCAAGCCAGTCTTGGTGCGTATTGGGTCTGAGCCCATCAGGTCTTCTGCTTCAGAAATCCTGATGAGACAGAGTCCAGATGCACAGACCCGCAGAAGCTCGCGTGACAAGGACTCAGCCCAGTTGCAGCCCCCCAGCTCCTCACATCTGCCCTCCCATTTCATGAAAGGAGCCATCATCCAGCTGGCCACAGGGGAGCTGAAGAGGGTGGAAGACCTGCAGACCCAGGACTTTGTGCGGAGTGCTGAGGTTAGCGGGGGCCTGAAGATTGACTCCAGCACAGTGGTGGATATCCAGGAGAGCCAGTGGCCTGGGTTTGTCACATTGCATTTTGTGGTTGGGGAGCAGCAGAGTAAAGTGAGCATTGACGTACCCCCCGAGCATCCCTTCTTCGTGTATGGCCAGGGCTGGTCCTCCTGTAGCCCGGGGCGGACCGCTCAGCTCTTTGCTCTGCCCTGTCACAGGCTGCAGGTGGGCGATGTCTGCATATCAATCAGTTTACAGAGCTTGAATGGCAACTCTGCTTCTCAGGCTAACTGCCCTCTTGCAGGCCAGCTGATGCCCACCAGAGAGAGGCTCGAGAGAACAGGTCAGGGGCCCAGAGAGCCATCTGACAGAGCCAGTGAGAGGAAGAATCAGACAGAAAGGGACAGTGCAGCCCAGATTTCCTGTACAGAGTCCTCCCAGCCTGACCCTGGTGCTCAGCACTGCTGGACAGCCCCAGGCTTCCAAAGATACAGCATGCAGGGGGAGGAGTCTCGTCCGTCCCTGCTTCGTCCCTCTTTCATTCCACAGGAGGTCAAGCTGTCCATCGAAGGGCGTTCTAATGCAGGGAAGTGATCTCTTTGAGGCCACGACCTGGGATGTCGCCCATGAGTGAGCCTCACTTTTTTCAGGTGGAGAATTTGCACAGACTGAGTGGTGGGTTCACCAGCCCAGCTGCTCTTTGCCGTGCAGAGCTGGATTTGTTCCAGTTCAATTGTTGATCATTGAGGAATCTAGAGGGCTCCAGTCCTCAGGGAGCAGCAGCAATGGGCTAACTAAGGATGGAGGACAGGGGATGTGGTCGTGATCGTGTGACTAGAAGCATTCCAGAGGTTGGGACTTTCACACATCTGTCTTAGTGCCTGAGTTTCCTGCAGGGCAGGGTCTGAGCATTCAGGATGGGTGGGGGAGTCAAGAAGAGCAGACCCAAAAAGCCACAGCTTAAGGTAGCAGATAAAATGTCTGAAGTTCTTATTCCTCTTTTCGTGGTGGGAAGGGGTGAGTCCTCACTGGGATTCAGGGGACACTGCTCTCAGCACCCCCTTTCTTCACACATGCACTTTAAAAGGAAACTTCTTCACAAATGGAGCTGTTTGTGAGGTGGGGGGGAGATGCAGGTGCTGCTCTGGTGGCCTCTGCTTGATGTGTCTCCTCCACTGAATCCTATTGGGCTTTCTTCTAGCAAAGCATCTGTAGAAAGAGACTGCAGTGAATATTAGAAATTGGAGAGGGAAGGTCCTAGAGGATGGGTAGGGAGTGATTGAACAGGGAACTGGGGAAGGCAGCTGGAATAGGGCATGAGTTGTAGTTGGTTCCCCACTATACAGATACCTACGTAATTATTTGTCACCAAAGCTAAGTCTAATTATAGCATTTCCTAGTGGTGGTTGCTGTAATAAAGGTGATATGAAGACTGCATTTTAAAGGTTTCTTCACATGGTCATAACTTTCTAAAAAAATCTCCCTTTGGGCTTAAACTTTCCATTCTTGGATTCAGACTGTAGCTGAATTTTTGGGAGGAAAACTGAGCCAAAATGCTTTTAAGTTGCTCTTTAGATGAGGATGAAAATGTATTCTTCCACTGTGAAAAGACTGACACTTGTGTGCATCAATAAATCAAAATTGGCTGAACTACTCCAGACAAAAACTTTCCAGGCTAATCGCTCCTTCCAGGGTAATTTGTTTAAATATAACAACTATAAACGAAAAAAATGTGTGTGCAGGCATGATACAAAATTTCCACTAAGTTTAGAGTCTCTATACTAATCACAGGACTATGGAATAATATGCGCAATATCTTTGGACAGTTTCGTAGGTGTCCTTTTACACTGGATGCTCTGGTGCTTCACTGTGGAGTTCCACTGTGGAACTACACAGTGAAATTGAGAGATGAGTCTTTTTCTTAAACAATGATGTGTAGAACAGTTTAATACATTATTATGGTAATAACACTCCGTCCAAGTGAAAGTACTTATATTCACACTAACTTGCTCACTCTGGACATTCTTAGTATCAAGTCACCTCTGACTGCACAAGAAGAAATCCAGAATAGGCCAACCAGGTGGTGAGAATGAGAGAACCTTCACTTCGGCATATCCTGACTTTTGAGTATTCCTCATTGTATTACAGTCAACAGTTTTTGTATTCGGAACATGCCTGCGTAGAGGTGTTAGTATCTTTGAGGAGTGCATGCACCTCAAGCTTCGAGCTGGGTTCCTGATGGTGTCTCACTCCAGTTCTATTTCGCATCTTCTTGCTTTCTCTTCCTCTTGTTTTTTCCTCAATTTCCATCTTCCCAAACACTGCTCCCTGGAGTGCTTGACTTTTGGGCGCTATTTTTATTCTGTCTCCCTGAGTAGCTTAGGTATCAATGCCTCCAGCTGGTGAACAGTCTCTGCACCTTTTATCTTCCTCCACAACCTTTATTGTTCTGCTGAGCTTGCAGTAGTTGTGGCTCCTAACAGATCAGTGTTTGTCCACATTCCCCTTGACGTGCCTCCTAACCGAGTTGGCACTGGTGTATGTGCACTATGTGGGAACACTGTGTTTTAGGCTTAGAGAGTCCCCAGAATGTTCCTTCACCCGGCACATCTACCTGTCTCTCTAGTGCTGGGATCCCCAGAACACTCTTGGCAGTTTATTCTATCGCCACCATTGAAATGTCTGCACTTGTCTCTCCCCCCAAGGCAAACAGGTGCTTTCCCTGTCTTGCTCGTGGATTGGTCTGATGTCAGGAAGGTGCCTGGACCTGTGGCAATGTAGCCTCACCAGGCCTCTTCCAGAGCAGAGATTCTAGCTGTCTTCACTTTTCTCTGGGCTCTGGATGCATAATCTGCAGCTCCCTCTGGCCAATAAGCAATTTCTAGTTAGTCCCATTAGTAAATTTGAAAGACTAAAACCAAAATGACACTTTCTTCCTGGGAAACTTTGGCCTCCCTTGGTTGCAGCAGCAGAGAGGACAGATGTTTGCATAGCACCTTTTGGCTGTAAAACAGATTGGCCAAGCTCTAGGTGCTTGGCCTCTCATCACACTTCTTCCCTGCTGTTTCACCTACTTGCTGCTTGCTTGACTCTCCTGCATGAAGATCTTGGTTGTTACACTGGCTTGTTCTGAGTAGCCTGCACGCTGGTTGTAGGCACAGGGCAAAGGAGCCAAGGGGTAGTTTTCTTTAGTGGGTTGATAGGTGAGGAGAAGGTTATGGCAGGTACACATGCATCTTGGAGTAGAAATGTAAGGGGGCTGGTTGTGTGCATGGAGGGAGATTACTTGAATAGTTGAATGGTGCAGACCCCTGCCATGTGCCTCACTAAATACAGGAGCCTCTTTGTCCCTCTTAGAAAGGGGTTTTGAAGAGTCTGCTTCATAGTGGGGGATGTTACTGCGCCTGCCCCCTTCACTGTGCTCTGTCAGCCAGCTAAAAGGGTGGGCGCAGATGCCTTCCAAGCCATCTACAGCTAGGCTAAAATGTAACTTCTGTGCTCCCCACAGTTTGCTCTGTCATCTTTCTCCACCTGACTACCAGTCTGTCCTGCTGCCTGCTTGCATATCTATGGTAAGCAGTGCTGATGTAAGCTCAATGGAGGAAGCCAGCGGGAGTGTGACCTTTCTCAGTGCTTTCCCTCTTCTCTCCCTCTGACCAATCCCACAGTTCAGCGAGTAAGTTCCAGCTGTCACTCTTCTATTCTGGGCCCTTACAGCAGCACCGAGACCACATCCAAAGGGTAGTACCGAATGAAGGATGTAGGACACTGGACCCTTGCCCCAGAGGCAGGTAACAGAAATGGAGCATAGAAGCTGCCAGGTCCCCCGACAGTCAGCAGAATCTCCCCTAGCTGGTTATGGGATGCTGTAGTGGTAGTTTGTGTGTCGGCTGGTCTCAGGAAAGTCTGGAGGTAGTAAGCTGGGCTTTGGAGCGGAGCCCGGAGCTGGAGCGCGGAGCAGCTCCGGAGCAGTGGAGCTGCAGGTTTTTGCCTGGAACTGGAGCGGAGCCGGAGCACAGCTCCAAAGCCCTGGTAGTAAGTGTGGGAGAAGCTGAGAGGAGTGACTGTGCGGCAGCCCAAGAAAGAGCCTGCTGGGGTTCTCTGGTTTGCAGGAAGGGATGATCTGAAAGAGGGTCCAGGATGAGCTGGCCGCAGGGGCTTCTGTGTTGGCAAGGGTGGGGATAGACTTACCAGAGCAATAAGGTGTTTCTGCTGTTACACTACAGAGGGAAGGAGAGCTGCTGGCCTCAACCTCACCCAGTGTAGGTGATCTGGCCAGGGCGCTGGGGGCTTCAGGCACATCTTCCCTGCCAGGCTCACGGTGGGGCTTTGGGAAGATTCCATAATATGCAATAATGGGGATCTGCAGCCATCTGTTCCATCTCCTGAAACATACCAGGGGACAGCTGCCCAGCAGAGGCCAGGCCGGCAGCTAGGGTGTATGCTGTTTCCCCAGGAACAGGGGACTAGGTCTGAGTGACAGAGCTCCCATTACTCCCAGACTATGCAGAGGAAGCCCTGGCTAGAAAGGAGGAGTGCTGCAGAGGGAGCTCTGCCAGCCCTTCCTAGCAGGGGCACTAGTAAAATGCACTTTTCACATTAAGTGTTTGTTCCATTTCATACCCTTCTTTCCCCTGTAGAGAAGTAAAAATCCCTATAACTTAGCAAATGTTCTGTTTAACCACAGCAGCTCAAGCAGCCTGAACACCAGTTCCTGCCTGCAGCAGCGCATGTGCCTTTCCCTAGTGTCAAACTCACAACCACTCTGTCTTTCGGGCTGTTCTAGGGCCTGAAATTGTGCAGAGGAAGCTGCTAAAATGGCTCTGAATGCGCATTCTGTACAGGGAGTCTGAACCAGGGTGTGCTCTTGGTGCCGTGAATGTGCTGCTGGTGGAGACCCCTCCGCTGCATTTATATCCGTGTGCGTTGAGGGGCGAGGACGGCACAGCTAGCCCCTAGCATCCTTCCCAGGCATGGTAGACCCCTCCAGACAGACAGTGTACATCCCAGGTTCTCTCCACTTGCATAGCACCTTAGAGTCAGGGGAAGGACTGTTGCATACAAATGGCTTCGGGGTCTCGAGAAGTAGGGAAGTGTCATGCTGGGAAAATGGGCTGGGCTGACCCACAGCTAGGTGGTCTTGTAGATAAGTACTCAACCCTCAACTATAATCCCCAGTTATGTAATGGCTGTATTGACATGTAACCAACTGCATTGTATCTAAAGCCTTAGAACTAGTCAGGTGCTCCCCTCCAACCTTGTCCCAGTCCCTCTCTTCCTACCTGATCTTTAACAAAGCATTAATAATTCTAAGGATAATCTCTATTTTGTTGTGCTTTTTTTGTAACTGTTTTAAATAAATCAATTTGTACTGTATATTTGTACTTTTGGTGAGATCCTTTCCTGTTTTACCATTTTAAGTCTGTACTTGGCTACACACAGATTGTATTTTTATTGTTAATGCTCTTCTTATGAATATTGCATTTAACTTGTTGACTATGTAAACACAGTATATATCTATATATCTATATCTATATATAAACCAATAGTTTTTCCTTCTGTGTTTGCGACTTCTTGCTTCTCTATGGCACCCATGCTCCTTTAGGCATTTGGATGCAGGCCCCCTCTTCTTGTACAAAGTGATCTGGAGGCTGACAACGCAAGGGTAAGTAAGTGGCAAGAGCCTGCTAGTAAACATGGCTTACGATCAGTGTCTATGTTCAAACCCTTCTGCGCTGCATATCCAGTTCCTACAGCCATTCCTCTGGGCTAGCCCTGATCAGTAGCAAAGCCTAATCCCCTAATGCACTGTGGAGCAGCAGGAATAACATTTGAAGGGCAAACATCACAGTGCATGGGGCTGTTAAAGGAGTAAAAAGGGATAGCGGTAAGAAGAGAGGAAGAAGATCAGTGCCAACAGCAAAGGAAGAACTAAACAAGACAACACAGGACAAAGTGTATCTGACAAGGCCCAGAGAGGCAGTGCTTGTTCCTGGAAGTCAGCCCTCACAGTGACACATGATGGGGCAAGCAAATATCTCAACTAAAGGTAAGAAAATAACAAGTTTGGCAGGATGTGACACCCATGATTGGTGCAAACTTGAGAAAGCTTTGAGAAGGATTAAATGCTTGTTGCAGCAAACACTCAGGCTCCCGAATAGTTTCGGTTGCTTGCATCTCTCCAAACAATTCTCATCATTGGTTCCCAGGCATCTATCACTGTTGTATCTGAAGCGCCTAATACAAAATTAAGGGACACTGTCAAATTAGTTTCTTTACATTTACTCAATAAATTAAAATCCTGTTTCTGGGAAAGCTTTTAAATGCTGTGGCTGGATCTTTTTTTATTTTAAAGTTAGATTTCAAGGACACAAGGGACCATTATGATTATTTCATCTGACCAGCTACATAATGCAGGCCAAAGAATTTATCCCCCCATGATTCCTGTGACAGGGACAGTTCTGGTTGAGTGAGAGTATGTGTTTTAGAAAAACATCAGTCTTGCTGGAAAGACATCAAATGATGAAGACTCCACCATATCCTTTGGTAAACTGTTCCATTGGTTAATCCCACTTGCTGTTAATTTGTGCCTTATCTCTAGTCCAAGTTGGTCTAGCTTCGACTTCCAACCACTGGGTGTTTATACCGCTCTCTACCAGGTTAAAGAGCCCTCTAGTATCAGGAATGTTCTCTGCATGTAGGTATTTACACACCAAGATCAAGTCACCTCTTAACCATCTCTTGGATAAGCGAAATTGAACTTCTTAAGACTCACTGTAAGGCAGTTTTTTCCAGACCTCAGATCGTTCTTGCAGCTCATTTCTGAGCCCTTTCCAATTTGTCAGGATAGTCTACATGAGTCTAATAATGGTCTAACTGATGCTGTATGCAGTGGGTAATGACACCTCCCTCTTTCTACTGGATATTTTCTGCTTCTACATCTATGTATTGTATTAGCTCTCTTGGCCACTGAATTGCCCTGGAATTTTCTGTTCAGTTGGTTTTCACCATGACTCTTCAGTCCTCTTCAGAGTCTCTGCTTTCTAGATACAGTCCCACATCCTGTACGTGACCTACATTCTTGTTCATAGAAGTTTGACCTTGCATCGGGCTGTATTAAAATGCATGTTGTTTGAATAAGCCTAGATTCCCGAGTGATCCAGATAGTACTGTAGAACTGGTCTGTCCTTATTATTTACCCTCCGCCAATCTTTGTGTCATCCATACACTTCACCAGCAATGATTTTATTTAGTTCTTCCAGATCACTGAGAGAGTAAGCATGGGCCCAAGCTATTGTCATAACCCCTGGACTGGGGAGACTCACTCCACCACAGACTTCCTGTACGAACTTGTGCCAGTCACTTTGTTTCTCAGTCCCCTTCTGTACGAAGGGGATAATCCCACTGCCCTACCTCACAGAGGTGTATGTGAAATTAAATACCCTGAAGCCTGGAAGGTGCTCAGATACTACAATGATGGAGGCTGAATAAGTATCACAGATAAAGACAGTGCGTAGCATTGGACCAAGGCTAGATTGCTGGGGGATCCTCCTAGATTAGAAGCATTTGAAAATAATTTTTTTTCTTCAGATTTTCTCTCTTGGGTCCTGACCCTGCACTGACTCAACATGTGGAACGTTCTGCTCTGAGGAGTCCTGCTGAAGTCAGTCAGGCTGCTCAGCCTGGAACGTTGGACAGATGCATAAGCAAGTCAGTCCTTGCAGCATCAGGGCCTTGATGTTTGAGTCTTTTCGGCAAGGAAGAGTGAGTGACTATACTGCTGTAAAAGCCCAGACTAAAACGTCTTAAAAACTCACTAGGTCCTGTTGCAGTAATTGAGGGTATGATGTGTAGCTACAGTGGGTACAAAATGTTCAGCTAGATGTGACTTTCAAGTTGATGCCTCTTTAAGACTCACCAAATTTGTCCATATAGGAGCCTGCTCTTTACCGTTGCTACAGTCACCTGCAGTTGCTTGAGGTTTTTGCTGTTCTGGGAAGCAGCGATGGGGGTTTGCAGCATGTGCTAAAGGGGCGTGGGGTTTTCACCTTCAACATTACAAAAAGGTCAATTTATTGGAAAAGTTTTGAGGAAAACCAGTTCTGCCCTCTGAGCTGAGGCTGAAAGTCTTTCTGACTATTCTGTTGTCCTTTTTTTTTTTTTCCTGGGGACAGTGGAACCTTGAAATCTGTCAGGTGCCTAGTGCTTGTGTTGGAGGAAAGCCCCAGCCATGGTTGAGACGTGGGCTAATGAAGCAAGATCTGGGAGCACACTGACTAGCATTTGCTAAGACTTTTCCTGATCCCCTGGCCTCGCAGTGCATTTGCATGTGTGAGAATGAAATGCACCAACTCTTTAAAAAACAAACAATCTTAACCAGGCTAAGGAATCGGGTGAGAAAACGGTCACGCTTGTAACTCTTCTAGCTCAACTGTGGCTCCACTATGCAACTTCTACATTTTCATTTACAAAAATCTTAGTTTTTGTTGTCAAGATACGATATAATAGGGGTGGCCAAACTTACTGACCCTCCAAGCTGCATACGACAGTCTTCAGAAGTCCCAGACCCAGGGCTCGCCTGCCAGGCTCGGGGCTTCTGCTGAAGGCCTGAGCCCGGTAAGCATGCCCTGCAGGCCTGAAGCCCCGAAACCCCCTCCCTGCAGAGGGAATGTGTGGTCATGTGCCCACCCAGATTTTTGCCAGGGTTTGCTGGCCCTGCTCGGTCATGTGGTGCTGCGGGGTCCTTCCTGCATGGCAGCTGCTGGAGCCGGCAAGCTGGGAGTTGCAGCCCTGGGGAGAGGCCAGGCAGCGGCAAACAGCTGAGAGGTGCAGGGAGAACTGCTGCTTTTACTGTTGCCTCTCCTCATGGAGCTAAAGCAGCAGCCCCTCCTTGCAGCTCCCAGGTGTTTGCTGCTGCCTGTTCAGGCAGAGCTAACACCTGAGAGCTACAGGGAGGTTCCCTAGAGGGTAAAAGGGGGTGTGTGCCTGGGAGGGGATGACGCAAGCAGGGGGGGGGGCGGACTTTAGATTGTGGGCCCCCAGGGCCGGCGCAACCCATTAGGTGACCTAGGCGGTCACCTAGGGCATCAACATTTGGGGGGCGCTGAAGGAATTTCGGGGGCGGGACCTTCCACCGCCTCTGTCGGGGGCGGCATTTCGGGGACGGGACCTTCCGCCGCCTAGGGCAGCGAAAAAGCTGTCGGCGCTCCTGTGGGCCCCCCAGCAACAGGAGGCACTAGTCGTCCTCTGGCAGACGCTCCTAGCCCCACCACCTGCTGCAAGACAAAAGCCCCAAGTTCCCCCCTTCCCAGGCTGATAGGTGGAGAATGATGTGAGGGAGGGGAAGCTCCGTGAGCTGCACTTTAACTGTAAAAGAGCCACATGTGGCTCGGAGAGCTGGGGTTTGACCACTCCTGCAATATAACCTAAAGTACATAAGAATGGCCCTACTGGGTCAGACCAAAGGTCCATAAGAACATAAGAAAAGCCGTACCGGGTCAGACCAAAGGTCCATCTAGCCCAGTATCTGTCTACCGACAGTGGCCAATGCCAGGTGCCCCAGAGGGAGTGAACCTAACAGGCAATGATCAAGTGATCTCTCTCCTGCCATCCATCTCCATCCTCTGACGAACAGAGGCTAGGGACACCATTCTTACCCATCCTGGCTAATAGCCATTTATGGACTTAGCCACCATGAATTTATCCAGTCCCCTTTTAAACATTGTTATAGTCCTAGCCTTCACAACCTCCTCAGGTAAGGAGTTCCACAAGTTGACTGTGCGCTGCGTGAAGAAGAACTTCCTTTTATTTGTTTTAAACCTGCTGCCTATTAATTTCATTTGGTGACCCCTAGTTCTTGTATTATGGGAATAAGTAAATAACTTTTCCTTATCCACTTTCTCAACATCACTCATGATTTTATATACCTCTATCATGTCCCCCCTTAGTCTTCTCTTTTCCAAGCCGAAGAGTCCCAGCCTCTCTAATCTCTCCTCGTATGGGACCCTCTCTAAACCCCTAATCATTTTAGTTGCCCTTTTCTGAACCTTTTCTAGTGCTAGAATATCCTTTTTGAGGTGAGGAGACCACATCTGTACACAGTATTCGAGATGTGGGCGTACCATGGATTTATATAAGGGCAATAATATATTCTCTGTCTTATTCTCTATCCCCTTTTTAATGATTCCTAACATCCTGTTTGCTTTTTTGACCGCCTCTGCACACTGCGTGGACATCTTTAGAGAACTATCCACAATGACGCCAAGATCTTTTTCCTGACTCGTTGTAGCTAAATTAGCCCCCATCATGTTGTATGTATAGTTAGGGTTATTTTTTCCAATGTGCATTACTTTACATTTATCCACATTAAATTTCATTTGCCATTTTGTTGCCCAATCACTTAGTTTTGTGAGATCTTTTTGAAGTTCTTCACAATCTGCTTTGGTCTTAACTATCTTGAGTAGTTTAGTACCATTTAGCCCAGTATCCTGTCTGCCGACAGTGGCCAATGCCAGGCACCCCAGAGGGAATGAACAGAACAGGTAATCATCCAGTGATCCATCCCCTGTCGCTCATTCCCAGCTTTTGGCAAACACAGGCTAGGGACCCCTTTCCTGCCAGAACTAGGCACAGTAACACTAAAACAGATAAACGGGGGTTACCATCTGCTCCTCTGCTCTAATGTGGTACATTTCCCTGTGCAGCCCAAAATGACTTTAGCTTCTGTAGTTACTGTATAACAGTGTTTAGCTATATCTCATCTGCTCACTCTCAGCATCAGTGCTCCTCATTTTCTTCCTCCCAGGATGTACCTGTTTCAGATTATTTCCCCCAAATGTATGAGCTGCATTTTTTCTATGATAAATCTCATTTGTTTTTTTCCTGCCTATGTTCCTAATCTCCAAAAGGGCACAGAGCAATTCTCTGTCCTTTGTGGTATCTACACATTTAGCATGCTTTCCACTAAAGTTGGTAAAAGGGTCAGAAGGAATCGTTTGTACAATGTGCCTGTCTAATCTGTGTAACACTTTATTTTGCACAAGATGACAAATTACTCCACATTAATGGTGCTGCGAGGCTACTGGAAAAAGTGAGCTTCTTGTGAAATAAAGAAAAATGCTAACAGAAAACACAAAGAGGTGGTGGTATTGCTCCCCTAAAGTCACGTGCTCTCATGGATGAAGCCCAGGGTTAGGAAGCAGGAGGTCCTCGGCTCAGTTCCTACCCCTGCTGCTGACTGGCCTTTGTCTGCACATACAGCACTTCACAGACCTTAATCGGGCCCATTTTACAGATGGGGAAATTGTGGTGCAGAGGTGAGGTGACCTGCCCATGGACACAGCATGTCAGTGTCAGAACCAGGGTTTGAAGCCAAGTCTCACGTTTAGGTCCTAGCCTGGTCCACTGGAGCAGAGCATCACCTCAGAGGTGGTACCACATCTGTGCAACAGGAGCCCCCTCTATTACCCTGAAGTTTCCACCGTGCTCCGTGTCTGTCAGCTTCTCCAAGGCCACCCCTAGGCAAGGTACAGCCTCTGAACTCCTCCCGCAAGCCCCTCCCCGGTCCACAAGCAAGGCCCCCTCCACTCTTGTCATGCTGCTTACAGAGGAGCAGGTTACCCAGGGTTGTTCCCTTTCCCCACCCTGTCTGTGAGGCTGTCTGCTTAAAATGAGTTCCTAGGAGCCAGAATAGACTCTTCTCCTAGTATGTCATGAGTGCTACTGGAACCAAAGGCAGTCACAACACTTCCGGGGTTAGTGCGGCTACAGCCCCCCCTCCCAGAAGGTTGGTGGTATCCCGTCCTTTTTACAGACCCCACGGGTGAATGACTTGCCCTCTGCTGTGGCCACACAAAGTCCTCTATCCCACTACTCATGCTGCTAGAGAGACACACCCCCACTAGCCAGACGGATTTTGGGGTGGGAATGGAGGCCCAGGCTGCCCTCCCTTTGGGAAAGGCTTTCCACCTGCAGAAAGGAACCGCAGCAGCCAGCTACGCTACAAAGGGTCCAAGCCCAGGAGGAAGCAACAGGCATGGAAGGTGACTCATTACCCATAAAATTAATTTATTTTCCCTCTGTTCATCGGCTGTGGCTCGGCCACTGGAGCAGACTGTATCCCGACAGCCCACTCTCACCAGTGCTGCCTGAGCAGACGCCTCCCAGCTCCATTCCCATGTGCAGGAGCAGCCCAGATCTGCCTGTTGTGGGAGGAGTGGGGGCGGGGAGGGTCAGTCAGGTGCCAGCAGCAGAGGCCAGGCTGCTGGTGTCCCGTGGGCCATGTGGAGCCGCAGCGGTGGTTGGGCTGTAGCTCAATGCAGCGTGCTGTTGCTCTGCTCCTCGAAGGCCATCTTGCCCAGCAGTTGGCTTTCCAGCTCCACATTGCTCACTGGCAGCTGGAAGAAGTTCATCTCGGCTGCCAAAGCAGCCATGGCAGAGGGGTCCTGGCCAAACTGGGCCCGAAGCATCATGTCCATTTTCTCCAGGCGCCGCTTGAGCCTCTTGGCCTCGCGCTCCCGGATGAGCCGAGCCTGCCGCTTCTCCGGGGTCTCATTAGCACGTTTCAGTCTCATGGCCTCCCGGTCCCTCTGCAGCCGCCTCGCCCGCTGTTCATCTGTCTCTTGCATGCGCTGCAGGCGTTTAGCCTCTCGGTCCCGCATGCGCCTCACCTCCCGCTCCTCTGGCGTCTCGTTGTCCCGCCGGCTCTTCTTGGCCGTGCGCTCCCGCTCCAGGCGCTGAAGCCGCACTTCTAGTGGTTCGTTCTGCCGGCGAAGCGCCCACTTGCGCACGCCAGGAGCCTGTGCCTCCAGCAGCTTGCGATAGGCAGCACAGTTGTTGCACACTAGGAGGATGCCCGCAGGATACACAGGGGCGTTAAAGGCAACGTCCTTCTCCTCAGCACCGGAAGGGCCCTCGCTGTGCGGGGTGGGCAACGAATCTGCACTAAGCACTTCTGGCAGTTTCTCACTGGAAAGCAGAAAGAGCAGAATCAAGGATCTCCTGCTGACACAGTGTGCCCTGCAAGGAGCCCCCCGCACAGGGGAGAGGCAATGGTCCAGCCACTAACAGCCCAGGATGGTGGTGTGCATCAAGGGCTTTGGTGATGTTAACATACCTGGGCACATTTGCCAGGAGCACCCACGTAAAGGGAGTGGGTGCAATGTCAGCAATGAATTAAGGCTGGGGAGACTGAATTCAGGAATTACCCAGTTAGCCGCTCAGATGCTCCAGCCCTGGCACCTTTGGATTTCATGCTTCAGTTGTAATTCTGCTACTGAACAGCTCATCCACCAGAGCCAGGGTTACCTGAGTCCAGAGCCTCAGAGCCACCTGCCCTGCCCGGAGACTCAGTGCCCACGACGATTCCTCCAGGAAGGACAAAGGGCAGGGGAACAGCATGGGACTGAGCTTGGCTCTAGTGCTCCACCAGACACTGGAATTTCTAGAGTAAAGGAAACAACGCTGCTTTCCCGTAGCTGGAAATCCCAGTGGGCTCTGCATGGCTTGGTCTAGGACTTAGGGAGCCAGTTCTAGACAGCCTGGTCAGGGAGTTCTAGCCCTGAGCACAGACTCTGGGTCTGCCTGTGGCGAGGGACAGCTGGAAGTAGGCTCCCTTAGGGAATAGTTCCAGCTCTCCCACAAGTGCAGGGTAGCAGTAATTAATGTTTTACTCCAGTCTCCAACGGCTGAGGTGATCAATCCGGCGGCTTCACCTGAAGCAGCCCTGCTAATTGTGACTCTCGGGGCCTGACGTCTCTGCATGCAACCCCAACCGAAGCGGGAGGAAAGTCTCACCTGTTGAATGTGGCATGGCTGGTGAAGCGTGCCCCACACACTGCACAGTTTGACAGTTGGTCCTCTGAGTGGATCAGGAGGTGTCGCCCCAGGGACCCTGGGGAGCTGAGGGCTCTGCCACACACCGGACACATGTAGCTCTTGGCGCTGACCACAGCTGCAGTGTGCTGCAAAACAAGCGCTAGGTTTTCAGTGACCAGACTGCCCAGAAAGTCGGCTCTGCCTGGTAAATGCACCGTGGGTATGGAGAAATCTTTCAGCTCCTCCCCATGGTTTCGTACTTGGCCTGCCTCTGTTGCTACCACCAGAACCTTTGTCTGTAGGTTCCCGGGCAAAGCCCAAGCCCTTGAGAATGAACTGCAGTGGTAGCCATGTTGGTTATGGGAGGTGAAGCTTGTTCACGGCTGCATGTCAGTGCATGGGGAGGCAGTTAGGGCTCAGGCCCTTGGAGCGGAAGGGCCTGGACCAAGTCCATTGCAGTATTCACTGCTGCAACTAAGGGAGTGCTTCCTCTGTGTAAAGCGTGATCAAGCTCACTTAGGGAAGGTGCCTGCAAACATGTGCATGCAAAACCAGCCTCACTGTAAACGGCAACTGAGACTGGGTTAGAATGAAAGGCCTACAGAAGGGGTGACTTTTTTCAGTCATACCGAAGGGGTTGCCCTTGATGGCTGCTGGTTTGGGGCGGGAAAGTGTTTCACTACTAGTTGTACAAACACTAACCTGGTGGGGGGCGGGCGCTGAGAGAAGGGCTCTGGGAGGCCCCAGCAAGGGCTGGCCTGGTGCAGAGTTGCAGCTCTCTCTGTGAAAGAGCAGCTGTTTCGATAGGTGGGACCCATGACAGGACTGGGTAGGCCAGCAGGATGCGTCTTGCCCCAATGCACACTGCAAAGCAGTTTCTGTGCCTAGTTTGAAAACAGCTGGAGATTCCCAACCGGGGCTGAAATTAGCTGAGGTCAGCCCCTGGAGTTGTGAGACGGGGCGTGGCAGGCCACGTTCCAGAGCACTTGGCTGATTCTTCACCCACTATTCTGGTTTGCAGTGTCTACAGTCACCTTCAATTACTTCCCAGCTGGAAATGTGTCTTTGCTACTGACAAAATCAGAATCAGGATAACCCTGCAGCCCCTCCTCCAGTGTCGAGTCTGAACGTGGGGCCAGCAAAGGGCTCCTCCAGGTCCTTCTATCACTTCAGTTCCTTTCACCCCGACCGAGAGAGGGCTGAGCCCTGGTTATCTAAGTTAATAAGGAAGATGTCTCCTGGGAAAGACATCTCCTACCTGGTACACGTGAGCAATGAGCTGCTCTCTGCTCCCACATTCCAGCTGGCAGAGTGGGCACTGCGACAGTCCCAGCATGGGCGCTGTATTCAAATCCTCAGTCATCTAAGAACAAGGAGAAGCCAGTTCAGTAAGAGTCAGGAAAAGAGATTTCCTTCTCGCAGCCCACCCCACTCTCATGTGCACTGCAGCAGGACACTCCGAAACCCTTCTGCCTCACATCACCTCACTGCCTGCACAGCTCGGACAATATGCCTAACCTCGCTGCGTTCTGACCCGGGTCCTTGGCAGTGGGGGACTATTCCCAGCTCCTCCGTGCAAACAGGAGGAAAAAGCCGACCCCACGCAGAGCTTCTATAGCCCACAAGGCAGAAGAGTCAGAAGCGCCGTGGAGTCCACGGGTTTCTTGTGGGCACTGCATAGGGTCGGCTTTTTCCTCTGGTTTGCATGGCGGAGGCATTGGAACAGTTCCCCCACTGCCAAGGACCCAGGTCAGCGAGGAGTGAGGTAGGGCATGTTCTGACCTGTGCCAGGCAGACAGGTGGTACAAGGCAGAAAAATTGGACATGGAAGACACTTGGGACTGGCTGACAAGGTGAGCGAGGTAATATCCTCACCCACCCTGTCTGTTTAATATTCTGGAACCCACACGGCTATAACTACACTGCATGGGGCTGGGCGGCAATCAGCAGCAAAGGTGGATGGAAGTGGATCAGAGAGACAGCAGCTGAGGACTCCGTCCAGTGCCATGTCCTGGGAGTGGCTCACTTGAGCAGATGTAGCTCAGATTCCCTCTGCCACCCCTTCTGTCCCCTACCCCAGAGCGGCTGCTCCTGGCAGTCCGAGAGCTCCCCAGAACCAGTATCCTACGTGCCTTGGCCCGTGTTTGGAGAAGGCAAGATACATAGCACCACTCCCCATAAAGAAAACTGAACCAGACCTGAGGAGGTGCCCAAGCACCTCCATTCTGGGGAGGTGCCAGAACGTACTGCAAGGGAATGAATTGCTTGCCTCATTTTCTCCAATCCGTTGGTTTCCAGCTACAGGCTGCTCTGCATTTTCTAATTCCTTTTTCACTTTCACCATTGTGCCATCCTCCTCAGAAGTGTGAGAAGAGACTTCATCCTGCGTGGTCTCCTCTTCCTCACCCTCGCTGTCACCTGGAACACACAAACCAATCACTCGAGGCCCTACGCAGCAGCTTAAGGCCAACCCCTAAAACAGTCAATAGCTACAGGACTCATCAAAGTATACACACACCTCCTGCACCCTCCAACCATCCCCACAGTCAGTCTCCTCCATCCATTACCCGAAGGTGCTGAACTCACTGCTGCTGGAGTCCTGATCCTGCAGCTGGTGAATTGTTGGCCGCTGGTCTCCAAAGGCTCCAGGAAAGTCACTTTTCATCATGGCCTGGCGGGCTTGCTCCTCCAGTCCTGCGAAGACCTGCTCCCCTGGCAGCCACAAAGACAGAACAGTCAGATGGCTGCGTTTCCAGAGCACTCTTCAGCATGTTCTTCCCGGAGCTCCGTTCAGGCACCAAGCTGCTCAGACACACGAGTCCCCCGCTCTTATCAGCCTCAAGTAATAATCTGTTGAAAGCTCTGCACTGTCCTGCCCCATGGCACCAACACCCTTGTGCCTGCTTAGCATGGGGCTAATTGTTAGAAGCTGGTAGTGACAAACTCCTGCCCCCAGCCAACCCTCCCCACCAAAAACACACTGCGCCCTGCCCATCCTCTCCCTACATCCCCTGCCCGGGGCACAGAGCCGGCAGAAACCCTCTTCTAGCCCAAGATATGCTCACAGCACAGCCAGATGGGCCCGACAGAGTGTGCTTTCACCACATGGCCACGCTGCCAGCAGGGCGGCTGATGTAAAGAATTGGTTTTTAATCTTGTTTTGTATTTGTAATTACTTTTTCTTTTTTTACAAAAGGTTGATTCTCAGTGGTTGGTAACCATTAAAACATGTTGATTTGCAGCTAAATGTAGCTGTTCCACTAGATTCGGCGGGTTTCTGCTAAGCAGCAGGATGTGCTATCTTTACACACATTTAAGCAATTGTACAGCTTAGTCAGATTCCTAATGGTTACATGTTTTATATTTTGTTAGCAAATGGCAAGTGCTACGTTTCTTGGACGATCTGTTTTGCTGGTGAGCTGTGTCAGGCTCCATTGGGATGGAAATTGGAATGCAATTACAAATGCACAGACTCAGCATTGTGACATTGTTCTAAAAGACGCCGTATGTCCAGGGGGATTATGTTGGGGAAGTGCTGTGGCCTGCGTTATGCTGGCAGTAAGACTACTTGAACACTGGGGTCCCCTCTGGCCTTGGAAGCTAAGACCGTTGTTTCTCATTAGCTAAACAGAACTACCTGAAATGTGCTAGATACACTGGGAACGATGAATTTCTCAAACCCTGTTTGGCATCTCCACTGGGTCTATGAAGGCCGTATTAGCGGCAGTTAGTGCAGTGACCTGACCGCCCAGAGCCACAAAAGCACTTACAGGTCTCTCGCATCTTACGCGCATTTAACATGCGCGATTTCGGCTTTGCGCGGTCGGCAAAACCACACACACAAGAAAAGAGAGAGAAAAAAAGCAATTTCTGTACTGTGTCTGTAGTGCGGGCGATTCCGCCCGCCATTGAAGTCAATGGGATTTTGGCTATACGCGGTTTTCGCTTTACGGGCTGACCGTGGAACGTGACCCCCGCGTAAGATTCAAGAGACCTGTACATGCCTAAGCCTCAGGGGGAGCTGCCCAAGTGCCAGGTTTGGCTCCACTGTGATCCACAAAACTCCCATCAAACTCTGTAGGTGCCTAAACTCACTTGGCACCAAAGTTTCTGCCTCGGGGCATGTTCACTGCTGTCTCCCACTGGGCATCTGGGTGCCTGTCTCACACCAAGCCCCAGGGCGTTCCATGAGCCAGGGGAAGAGAAAGGATTTGCACAGGGCTCTGCCACCTCTCCAGAGAGCGCTCTCGCCGCTGAGCTATGGGTTATTCTGATATGGGGCTGACTTGGTCGCCACAGATACTCCAGCAAGAGCATGGGAATGAGAGAGCTAACAGACCCTGGCCACTCCCCCTGCTCCGATCACTCTTTCAGTATTTCTCCTCCACCAGTCTCCATTTTGTGTGACACCATGAGGTGCCTACCTCATCCCCGCAAGAAACCCCTTCAGCACCTACGCTGCCTGGCTGCAGGGTTCTGTTCATGGCTCCCTAGCTGCAGCCTGGGCCTAGGCACCTTTCTCCAAAGAGGGATGGGGGCTTAGCACACGCCCTTGCGCATCTCCCTTAGGCAGCCCCTTGCCTGGTGCGCTGGCTTCTGTGGCTCCCGTTCTTGGGCCTCTCTCGCCCCATGGATTGTATAGAGGGGGGAGGGATAGCTCAGTGGTTTGAGCATTGGCCTGCTAAACCAATTGGCCTGCTAAACCCAGGGTTGTGAGTTCAATCCTTGAGGGGGCCACTTAGGGATCTGGGGCAAAATTGGTCCTGCTAGTGAAGGCAGGGGGCTGGACTCGATGACCCTTCGGGGTCCCTTCCAGCTCTATGAGATAGGTATATCTCCATTTAAAAAGGGGCCCCGGCCCCTACGGATTGCAGCATTGGTCCTGTGCAGCGTGACACTGAGTGTTGCAACCTCTCTGTCCCGCTGTGAATCCCACCCGTGGCACCTCCCTGCCACGACACTAATGGTAGCTAGGCACCTAAACACCTTGAGGATCTGGGCATCCAGCCTTCAAGATTTCAGAACCAGTAGCTCTCACCCACTCACACCTCATTTTTATTCATTGACTGGATGAGGAAAACAAACTTTCCTGTCAGTTCAACTCCTAGCTGGTGCTCAACTTTGAAGTCACTGAACTGAACTAGCTGAATAAACTGAAATGAAGAAAATATTCTCTCTGCACCTGTAGATGAGGCTGCTGCTGTCAAAAGCTAGTTTAGCATTAGACTCTGGTTCCCCATGCTTAGCCAGCGACTCCTACCAGTTCAGTGATAACTTTCCTTAGCATTTTGGCAGCAAACAGATACTGCTTGAATGCTTTTTATTTAATTTAAACTATTTGAGTAGGTTATTGTAAGTTTAGGCCTCAATATACGTTATCATAATTCAAATAAGTTTATTTTTTAAAAGAAAAGCTCTATTTAAATGCAAAATCTAACAAAAATAATATTTTTTTTAAATGAAGGATTGATTTTTATCCACCCTGATTATCTGACAAAAAACATGCAAAAATGGAGTTAAGGTTGAGATTGCATATCAGTAATTTAGGGTAAAAGATGTCACAATAATGTTGTAATTAGCCCCAAATCAGGCACTATAAACTCAGACATTCAGAGTTAGGGTTACATATAAAAGAACACCAACCATGGTAAGGTCTGGAAATGCACAGGTAGGGTCCCAACACAACTTTAACTTTGCCCTGCAGTGACCCTATGCAATAATCAGACCATTCTCATAAGTGCCTTTTAATGCTTGAGATCACACATTAGATTAAATCAGTGGCTCTCAACCTTTCCAGACAACTCTACCCCTTTCAGGAGTCTGATTTGTCTTGAGTACCCCCAAGTTTCACCCACTTAAAAACTACTTGTTTACAAAATCAGACAAAAAAATACAAAAGTGTCATAGCACACTGTTACTGAAAAGTTGCTGACTTTCTAATTTTTACCATATAATGATAAAATAAATGGATTGGAATATAAATATTGTACTTACATTTCAGTGTATAGCATACAGAGCAGTATAAACAAGTCATTGTCTGTATGAAAGTTTAGTTTGTACTGATTTCACTAGTGCTTTTTATTTAGCCTGTTGTAAAACTAGACAAATATCTAGATGAGCTGATGTACTCCCTGGAAAACCTCTGTGTACTCCCAGGGGTACACATACCCCTGGTTGAGAACCAGTGGATTAAATTGATTGATTTTTAAAGACATGACATTTTCTCTTGTTTATCCCCCTTCATGGTGTCACTAGGGGGCAGAGTTAAGGTTATTTGGGTGCCTTACCTGTGCATTTCCAGAACTTAACTTGTTTAGCTGTCTCTTAAATTTAACCCATAATCTGAATTTCCTGGGTTTATAATGCCTGATTTTAGGGTAATTACAACATCCCTGTATATGTATTTTACCCTACATTACTGTCATGCACTGTAACATGAGACCTTAACTCCATTTTAATCTAGCTTTTGTCTGTGAATTTCTTTGTTAAATTATTACAAAGTTCCAAACCCAACAAAAAATGCTACCATGGGATATTTCTAATGATTTGAAGTTGTTGTTGTTTTTCTAATTAACCTATAAGGCCAGATTTATGGGTGTGCTCTGGCTGCTTTACACCACTATGGAGCAGTGCAAAGCAGCTGGGGCATAGTGGCCGGTTAAGCTGCGTTTACAGTTTCTTTGCATTGTCAGAGCAGCACAAAGCAGCTGGAGTGCATATCCTAGTGTTCCCCCCATCCTGCTTGCTACATTCTCCTATCCACACATGCCAAATTCACCTTCCCTGCAGTCTACCACATTCCCCTGCACATGCCCCCCGCCCAAACTCCTGTGTTTTCCTGTCCTCATCAGTTCTCCCTCCTAGCCTCTCAGCTGAGTAGATTTGATGTAACAGGTAGCTTTTGAAAACAAATATTTAGCACTGTCATTCTTTGTGTTATTCTTCATACCTGAAAAATTATCCTGCCGAGAAACTCCTACACAGCTCCCTTTTTCAAAATGGCCTGTTCTCAACAGGACTGAGGACACTGGCTGCCCTTAGCAAATATGGTCACTGCCATCCTTTGTTCCCAATGGAAGTGAAGGCAAGCTGCCCTCCAGGAAAATGGTGACTCCCCATACTATCAGGAGGCAAAAATGCTAGGCAGTGGTAGGCATTTGTGCTAAGGACAGCCTCAGTGAGAACAATGGGAGATACTGGCCATTTTGAGAAGTGTATCTTAATTGAGGGCATGTCATGGCCTTAGTCCTACTGACATAGGGCAGTTCTTTGATTCATCAGCCTCTCTGACCAGAGAACATTAATCCCAACAAAAACTACTCATTGCACCAGACCATGCTTCACCTCTCTGCCAATCTTGTACAGATTTCGAGCTGAGATTGTTTGGGATGAACAAAAACCTGACACGAGATGTTACATTTTTCAAGGGACTAATTTTTAAATCTATTTTAACCCAAACTAATTGTTGGCTTTATTTGTAAATTCTCAGGAAATTCAGTAACAACTCAGAGTCAATGCTGTAATTTTGGAGAAGATGCACTGTACAGAACAAAGAAATGTAAGTGCAAAACTCGCTTTAAATCTGAAGCTATGGCTGGTGCCTCCATAGTTAAAACACTTCATTGGGATAACCACCAGCATAAGTATCAATGGCACGTCCATATTAGGCAGCTGTTTCACTTACAGTTTTGTCCCACGTCCACACTTGCCCTGCCATCTCACTACCTATCCCACAGTCCCTGGCTTGCTTGATGAAGCCGTGAGTTGTGAGAGTTCAAAAAGCCTTCAGAAATTCCAGGGGAATTATGGGAAAGGAGGTCAAATTCCCATAATCCCCCGGTAAATTCCCAAAAGCCTCTGGTTGCCAGCATAATTTCCTAATTCTTTTGTCAGAAATGGAGCCGAGGCTGCACACTCAACAAGGAAGGTTTCTCCTGGAGCTTTTGGAAAGCAATTACTAGGTGTGTGAGGCAAGGTAGCAAAGGATACTGTGGTGGGGCCTGCGTCTGAAAGCAGCAGTTCCCAGTCACACACACCCTCACACAGTGGATGATTCCAAATAGTGCTGGAGAATGATTTCCATTGGGTGCAGTGCTGCTTCTGTCCTTTTGGGTCCCGATCTCAACCTCAGACTGGCAGGACCAAGGTACGAGAGACCTGAGGCAAGCAGCAAAGAATGCAGAATTTCAGCATGGGGGGAAGCTGGTTCAAACAAATTATGAGCATAAGATCCTCATTCTCCTGTGGTAAACTGCTCTCCTGGATTATTACTAGTGAGCAGGGAACCATGCTAGACTCGTATGTCTGTGGGGGGCAGCAAGGGTATGAGAGCAAGGTGGAGAATGTACCAGAGATCACTAAAGGAGTCAAATAATTAGGGTTCCTATTCCTATAATCTGGCACTATTGGTGGGACATGTTCCTCCCAGCCTAGTCCATGGGGATGCGGGCCTTGCCGTGGGTTCCTGAACACATATGTAGTGTGACTGGGCCAAGTGTCAGAGAATCCTGTGGCACCTTTAAGACTAACAGATGTATTGGAGCATAAGCTTTCGTGGGTGACGAAGCGGGTATTCACCCACGAAAGCTTATGCTCCAATACATCTGTTAGTCTTAAAGGTGCCACAGGACTCTCTGTTGCTTTTTACAGATCCAGACTAACGCGGCTCCCCCTCTGATTCTTGGGCCAAGTGTGTGACATCAGGATTCTCCTAAGCACAGGGCTTTGCAGGAGTGTGCAGAGGGGGACCCTTCCTATGAATAATATTGACCTCAGTCTCCATGAGTGATGTCGTGCTAACAGCTGCCTTTTTGCAGATCACCTGTGAAACCAAGGTGGTTACTTGCAGGAGCAGTGGAGGAAGGAGGCAGCGCCACTCCCAGCTGGACAGAGAGGCTGCCACGCTGAGGCGGTCACGGCAGTGCTGCAGGCCCTCAGCATTCTGCCCACATCACACAGTCCAGGAGCACATGCATCCTAAGTGCCTGTGTGGAACTGGGGAGAGGGAATTCAATGTTATGCTACTTTTTTAGACCCCTTATTAAGCTCCTACCCTATTACACTGACCTAGCCTCTCAGGGGACTGATGGAGAAGTGCACTGTTGGGGTACAGATAGGCCAGACGCACCAGTCCAGGGACTTGTGATGTGGTGGTGGTGGGATTTTCCTCTCGTTGTTTATGTACATTCATATAGCTCCTGCGTTGGTGGTGTTGCAAAGGAGCACGAGGAGTGGCTTGTGGGGATAAAGGACAGTATGCTTGGTATTGAAATCAGATGCTTTTCCACAACTTTATTAAATACAAACAAGGCTGCAGGTCTGCTGCAATACCAAAACAAGTCACCAGAGTTACATCACAACCGGCTAGAGCGAGCATGCTGAGGTTCCTGAAAGTGCCTTGCTTATGGGCTCCAGTTCTCCTTTCCACAGTCTTGTAAAAGAGTGGGGTGCCTGAGAATGGCTGTGGTGGTTCAGGGTCCCAGTAGTACTGGGCTGCTAAGACCAGATGGTGTCAACTTGGCAGGCAGTTTTTCCTGAGCCCTGTTCCTCTGGGACCCTGCCTTCTCCATTCACATCTCTCGCGCTCTGTCAAAAGCCTTACATAAGTCCCCTGTCCTGCTCAGCCTACACAAGTTCTGAGAGGAGCCTCTTTAAATACTTGTACAAGTTCAAGGAGGGACCAGAGTCCCTGTTCACACAGGTCTTCTCCACACTTCCTTTTCCAGGACCTGAAACTTGTTCACCGGGGAGCTAATGCACCTGTCCATCCCTGTTCCGGGAGCATGTCCATATGGCTGTAAGGGCACTGAAATTAAAAAAAAGAAAGGGAAGTTAATAACCACAGCAATAGCCCATCTAGCTCTCCTAGTATCAAGGGATTTGGTACAAGTGACAATTTATGTTCAGTTTGGAACTGAAAGCAAGGCGCTTTCTTCCTCCACCCAGAGATGTTAAAAGATATAGCAGAATTCACACACCACTTATAAGAATATGGATGGGTGGGGAGAAAAGATTAACGTGCTAATGAGATGAAGGGAATGGGGCCAGGAGGTGGTCACTGGAATTCCGCTAGCAATTACTTATTGCAGAACGTCAAAAACATCATTTTGCAAAGGGTCCTGGGCAGACAAAGAAAAGCAACATATGAGCAGGAGGAAAAGCCTGAGCTCTGTAGCAGAACTGTTGGCGTGGATGAGAAGAGTGACTTGTCTGAATGGAGGGAGGGTGAGCTTCGGGGTCAGCTATGTCTACCACAACGCTTGACTGCAGGGTTGGATGACGGCTGGGAAAGGTTTTCAGATATAAATCCTGAAGATTGGGAGAAAATAAAGGCTAAACTGAATTACCCCAGTATCTCCACTGGATTAAAAGAATTGCACTGCATATCTCAAATCAGCAGGGAACAGGCTGTGTACTTACAGTACCCTAATATCATGGCCTGTGTTATTTTTGCATCACTTTGCAAGGTAGGATTGTTTTTCATGCATTAAATGGCAGAACAGAATGATATAAGAAACATGTATTAATCAGTTGCCATAGTCCTGCAGGAGGGGCAGCAATACAATGAAATGTAAATGCAATGACCATAGTACTTGATATTTGCCTACAGTAACTCCTCACTTAACGTTGTAGTTATGTTCCTGAAAAATGCAGCCAGCGGCCGGAGAGAAGCGGCGCTTTCCCCTTCAAAGCCGGCCGGAGAAAAGCGCCGCTTCTCTCCGACCGCTGGCTGCCCCTGCTCCTCCTGAGTCCTCTGGGCTGTGCTTGCAGGGCCGCATTCTGAAAGGGGCTTTAGAGCTGCAGGCCAGGACCCCCCTTAGCCCCTGCATTCTGGGTGGCCCTGCCTGCCGAGAGGGGGAGGGGGAGCAGCTTCCCCACTTGCTCCCTCCCTCCCAGAAAGTCCTAAGGGGAAGCGCTGGGAGGGAGGAAGGGAAGGGGAGGAGGCGGAGAAGAGGAACTTGTGCAATGCTCCCTCGTAGACGGAGCATTGCACAACTTTAAACGAGTATGTTCCCTAATGGAGCAGCGACGTAACTTCGAAACAACGTTAAGCGGGAGGACGTTAAGTGAGGAGTTACTGTACTTGAAACAACAACATTCTCACTTTTATTGTGGTTTCTGTGCTCTTCTGAAGTTTTCCCCCTGCTATTCTACCCATTTGAGTGCAGCCACGCAACTAAGTATTTCTGTGCTAACTGGGAAGAGCAGACCATGTAGCTAACCCTGGTCTTTCAATGAGGGGGTGCCACACTTGGGGAATAATGGTGGACTGAACTGGGCAGGCAAGAGACGGACTCGCAGCTGCCAAACATCCCAGTGTGGCTGAGTGAGGAGAGAATAGGGACCAGTGGAGTGGGGAAGAGGTGAACACTTCTTCCCTCTTGTGAGCCTGTATCTGCCCATTTACAATCATCAATGGCGGCGTTCAGAACATTACAGAAAACTCTTCTCCAGCCCCCAACCTGCAAAATCAGACCCCGTTGGTAGATAGTACAATAAAAAGCTGCATACCTGTGGCCCAATTCCTCCTCCTCCCAAACTATCTCCGTCCCCAGGAAGAGATCCCAGTAATACGCCTGTCGTCTCCCATTCTGACTCCTCATACTGACAGTTCACCCAGTTCTTGGAGCGGATGCTCCTTGTCCGTCACAAGTGCTCTGCATGGCACTCCTGGGCTCTCCGCAGGCTGGGTGGATGGGTGAGTCCCAACAGTTCGGTGTCGCTCATTATAAAAGGGGTCAGTTTTCCATCCTGAGCTGGAGAGACTGTTATTGTCCTGGGTCATGTTGCATAGGCCTTTCAGTCCCTTTTTCTTCTTGTGGCACCACTTGCTTCTCCTGGTGATGCCTACGTCAAACAGCTGCTCAGATACCTGGTCATACATTAACGTGTTGTGTGTGAAGAAGTTCAATTGGTACCAGAGCACCTCTCCCTAGATGGATACCAGATCCTGTATGTTAGCTTCACACCAGCTGGCAGCATGTTCATATGATGGTCTCCTCTGAGACATGGTGATAGAATCAGATATTGCAGAAATAGAAGATCTTGTTCACTGTGAAAATAGTGCACAACTGAACTCCAGTGTGTGCGGTGCTATACGTACAAATTACTAGCTTCTGAATAACTTCACGCCTGTGCAGTGGAGTGCAGCAAAACAGACCAGACAGGCCAACTAGGCACTGTGGGACAGGAGGAGGAAGGCTATTTGTACTGTGAGAGCTGTTATGTCACTGATCTCATCCACTGATCTCCCTTGACATGGGCTCAAAGCAAATCTAACCCAAATAATAGCTGTAATGCCTGTGCACTGTGTGTGTGGACGCGAGGTGTGTTACAGGCATGCTAGGAGAGACCACACAGTGGTTAGTGCCCCAAATGTCTCTTGTGAAAACAAGGCCCAAGAGTTAATGCACCAGGCAGCAAGTCACAGCTATACTGTGCCCAGTCTCAAACCAAACACAGAGGAATAGGAATCAGAGAGTACAAATTGCAGAGCAGCTGCCAAAAGTCACCGCTAGCACCTCTGGCAATGCCACCATGGAAGCCTTCTCCCACTCCCATGCCTCTCTTGGGCTCTTGGTGTTTTCCAAATCCCAGTCTCAGGGTCCCTGTTACAATCTCCCCAAACACACCCACTGGCTGTGTAGAGTGCAGCATGTGTAGATTTCTATTGCCTCATCCATACATAAGGACAGCAGAGAGAAACACACAAATGCAGGCAAGGTGGTAGCATCAGCCAAGAGGGGTGTTTGGTAGCTGCAGCATTCTGCTCTCAGTCTTGCACTCCTACCAGTCACTCCATTCTTAGCAAGGACTCCAGCCTCTCATCCCCTGCTTCACAGCTCTCATAGGAGATACACGAGTGGATGAGCTCAGTCGAGGCCCCAGGGGTGCGTGAAACCCCAACTATACTTCTGGGTGGGTGACAGCACATCTCCACTCCCCACACTCTGATGAGGTCATGCAGAAACACGCTGGAGCTGTGCAGTGCCCCCTTTGTCACTGAAAGTTTGTATGCCTGTCTCCTAGCTCCAGTGACGGCTCACTGCATGTCTGCCTACAGTCAGTGCTGACGCACACAGTGACTGCAACTCCTGCAACAGTAACCAAAGGCTGGGTGCTTGACATTGCTCGAGAAACACAGGGTGACCTCTCAGCTAACAGAGAGTGTAATCTAGGCAGTATCTATCTGGCCATGAGCCAGTTAAACTACCCATCTCATCATCATCATCATCACCACTGCAGGGAGGGAAACTGAGGCACAGAGTGACTAAAGCCTTGCCTTCACATACTGCAGTGGTGCCATTGTAGAGCTTTAGTGAAGATTCTCCTACGCTTACAGGAGAGCTCCTCCCCTTGGTGTCGTTAATCCACCTCCCTGAGAGATGGTAGCTATGTCGACGGGAGAAGCTCTCCCACAACCTAGTGTTACACGGGGGTTAGGTTGGTAGAGCTACATCACCCGGGGGTGTGTGGATTTTTCACACCTCTGAGCGACATAGTTATACCGATATAGGTCAGTAGTGCAGACCTGGCCTGGGTGACTTGTCCAAGGTCACCCAGTGAGTCTGTGGCAGAGCAAGGATCAGACCCAGCAGGTCCTGGCACCCAGCCATGTTCTCAGAGCACACAGCCCAAAATGTTCTTCGCTGCCCAAAACACCAGCCGAGCCCAAAAGCCAAACACCACATTTCCTAGGGCACTTTCATCTGTGAAATGAGATGACTAAGTGCGTCTGGCATCCCCTGCACAAACACATCTACTCAGGTGTGCTGCGTGTCCATGCCTCTCCTTGCCACGCATGCCAGAGCATGGCCAGTGCCCTAACTCCCCACTCTCACAGAGCACAATTACACCATTCTGACCATTCCAACTCTACATCCCCCAATCTGTCCCCCCCCCGCCCCCAATCTGTACATGCTGCCCCCCGCCCCCCCCAACTCCAGGGAACTGCAACCAGGCAAGACTGCCGCCATAGCATGGGGCACAATACTCACAATGAACTTTATTAGGAGTGGTCTGTTTCCGACGGGACATGTTTCCCTGGCCCAGGAGCAGAGGGGTCCTTCCCTCGGCAGAGGGCTCACCTAAGGAGAAGGAGAACCATCACACAAACCCACTGAATCCCCCGAAGTCCCTGGGCCAACTCACTCAGGTGGCTGGGCTCTGCCCCCGGCCTTCCAAGCTAACCCAAGAGTGAGGATCACCCCGCTGTCCCAATCCGACCGCAGGCAAACTCACCCAGTCCAGCAAGGCCTGGCTCACCTGACCCTGCTCACCGGGACAAGCAGCAATCCCTCCCCACCCCAGCAACATACAGGGAACCAGCCCATCACCCCCCCAGGGACACAGAACCTCCCAGTGCCGTGCACACCCCCGCCTCAGCAACACTGACAGAACCGGCCCAGTGCCCTGCGCCCACACCCAGCAACATGGGCAGAACTGGTCCATCACCATCCACGCCCCCCGGAACGCAAACGGAACCAGCCCAGCGCTGTGCGCCCCCCCACCAGCATCACAGAGCCAGACCAGTGCCCCCCCAGCGACACAGACAGAGCCGGCCAAGCGCCACCTGCCACGCACCCCCAAGAACAGAGACGTATGGGGCGCCCGCCACGCACCCCCAGCGACACAGACGGGAACAGGCCCAGCATCATCCCCCCCGGGACACAGACCGAACCTGGCCAGCACCCTGCACCCCCGCGACGTCCACCCCCCCAGCGACATGCACAGAACCGCCC